>PVJO010007916.1:0-78555 GCA_004026905.1 Hystrix cristata | reverse complement strand
GTTTCTCTGATATGAGAAACCATAACTGTAAATAAGGACGAAGAGGTGTAATAGATATTCTATAAAAGGAGGATGGTGTGCAGAGGAGAGGAGTACTAGAAGGAAAGAAGGGGAAAAGCAGAAAGGCAACAGGGGAAAGAGGGGGAAAGGGAAAATATGGAAAACGATAAATGATCCTGCTGTAAATAGGGAGGGAGGGAGCAGAGGGGAGGGGCGGGGGAGAGGGGGAAGAATCAAGATGCATCATGTATAGGTACAGAATAATTGTAATGAATGAGACCATTGTATGAAAAATGTACGAATACATGTTCTTGGTTTAAAATAAAAAAAAATGCTGGGAGAGTTCAAATGGTGAAGGGCAAACTCGAAGACAAAAAAAATCAGAAATGTTGGTAAACTGAGGTAAGAAAATCTCATATAGTATGAGGCCTTTTTTTTTCCCCCCAACTCGCTGCACAAATACAATAAAAGAGGAGATTCCAAAGCATTGAATCTGGGAAGCTAACTTCATGCATCTCTTGCTTCTAAAAATTCAGTAAAACTAATTTCATACAAAAATGAGCAAGACTGCAGTGGGAAAAGGTATCCATTTAAACACTGAGGACAACAGGGTCCATACATTCTATATCACTCAAAGTAAACCTCAAGGCAAACACACCAGACCATCATTTCATCATGAAACAACACCAAAACATCAGGAAGACATAACAATCCTTAATCTATATGTACCTCATAATGGCATGTCAAAATATGTGAAGCAAATAAAACAAAAGCAGAACTAAAAAGAGAAACAAGCACAATTATATATTTCTGACAATTTTTTATCAGTAACTAACAGAACTAGACAAAAGTAGTGCTAAAGATATAGAACATTTGAATATAATTATCAACAAACTGACCTAACTAGAAGTTGGGGAACGTTACAGTCAATGGTAGAATTTACCAGAGCGCAAAAAACACCCATCACATATGCTGAGTCACAAAAGAAGCCTCAATTAGTCTCAAAGGACTGAAATTTCCAGAGTATGTTCTCTACCCACAGTGGCATTAAATTATGAAACAACAAAAATAACATCCAGGAAATCTCCAATTTGAAAATTAGGCAAAACTATTATGGATAATACATGCATCAAAAAAAAAAATCAGAAAATACTTTAAACATAATCAAAATAAAACAAAATATCAAAATGTGTGGGACGCAGATAAAACAGTTCTTGGTGGGAAAAGCATGTTTTAAAATGCCTATATTAGAAAATCAGTGATGCAGCTATTTAATTCAAGACGAATAAATTAAATCCAACTATGTAGAAAACTGAAATAATAAAAAGAGCACAAAACAAAGAAAAACTAAACCTTAGGGAAAGCAAGGTCATAAATTGATTTAATGAAAAATTTAATAAAATTTCTAAATTACTACTAAGATTGATAAAGAAGAAAAGAACATATAAATTACTAATACCAGAGGTGAAAACACAGTCATTAAAAATTATGCAGGCTTAAAATGATAGTATGATGATATTATACACAATTTTATGCCAACAGATTTAAGAACATAGGGGACTTAGCTCAAGTGGTAGAGCATTTGCCTAGCAAGCTCAAGGCCCTGAGTTCAATCCCCAGCACCCCAAAAAAGATTTAAGAACATAAATGAAATCCACAAATTCTTAATCAATAAAACTTTAAAAGCTGACAAGTGATGTAGAAAACATAAACAGCTCCAAATCTAAGAAACTGCAATTATTTTAATAAATTATTTTTAAGAAGTATAGCATTTATTTTGATAAACTTGTAATCAAAATATCTCCATCCTTCCAAATAATTCTGCTTCAAATTGTTTCACAGTAAATTAGTGACCATTTGCTACAGAAATGAAGTGAAACTTATGCTAACACTTTCAGAAAACCAAGGAGGAAGGCACACTCCTCAACTTATTTTATGAGTCCAGCACTATCCTGATAGTGACACCAGAAACTGCAAAAGGCATTATAACACAAAAGAAATTTATAGACCAATAGTCTTCAATAAAACATTAATGAATCAAATACAGTAGTTGATATTTTAACTTCTGTAATTTAAGAAGAAAGTATGTATGTTTCCTCTTCCTAATTCTATTAGGCACTGTTCTGAAATCTGAATAGGCAAAAAGCAAAAACAAAAAAAAAAAACCAAAAAAAAAACACGACTGGAAAGAAACAAAAAGTATTGCTATACATAAACACACATAACATGGTTGTATACATAACAAATTGTATGAAAACTATAATCAAAAAATCCCTATTAGAACTAATAAGTGAATTTACAAGAACTAAATAGTTAATTTAATATATTCCCTGTAAACTTCAAGGCCGATATTAAAAGATCAAAAGCATTTCTATGGAAACACAACCACTGGAGAAAGAAGGTAATTTAATTACCATCACAAAACATTAAATAACGAATAATAAGTTAAACAGAAATGTATAAAAATTACAACATATCTTTGAGAGAAACTAAAGCAAACCTAAACTATAAATGAAAAGTATAATATATTCTTAGGTTAGAAAATTCACCATTGCTAAGATCCATTTGCCCCAAATTGCCCTATAGATTCAAAGCTATCCTGATAAAAAGGTTTTCTTTAAAGGAACTGTGAAGATTAAACTGGATTATCAACTTGATTGGCTTTAGAGCCACCCAGGGATTAGTAAACACACTTCTGGGTGTGTCTAGGTAGGCTGTGGAAGACTGATTTGGGTAATACATTTGATCCCTGGTCCTTTCCTCTCTGGTATTTTTTCCCTGCTTTGCTTCTGGTTGGCATGACGTAAGAGGCATTTCTCTGCCAAGCCCTTTCACCATGATGTACCTGCTTTGCAGCCAGATGACCATGGAGTAAACCTTCTGAAATCTGGAAATCAAATAAACATCTCCTTTAAATTGTGGGTGTCAGACATTTTTTTTTTCTAGCAACAGGAAAGCTGCCTAATACAGAAAACTGGTATGAGAGAAGTGGGGTTCTTGCTGCAACTATATCTGCCCATAAGGTTCAGAAGCCTTTGGAACTGATTTGCAGGCTAATTTTTTAAAAAAGTTTAGAGAAGGCAGAAGGAATAAACATGCAGAGCCCCAACAAGTGATTCTGGTTGGAGCTCATAAAACCAGAATTCTGACAAGAATGTGGAAAGTAAATGCCTGGCTCATATTTCTGTTAAAAATGAGAGTTTGATTAGGATATGGGCTATAGGCAATGCATATTCCCTCTTGGAAAAATTTTGTCTACATTTGCATATGTCCTGAGATTTTGTGGGAAGCTGATTTTATAGGTGTTGGACTAATTGATCTGGTGGAGGGAATTTCATGGCAGCCCAATGTTCAGGCTGTGACATGAGCACTTCTGGCTCCTTTTAGTCAAACATAGAGTGAGAATGGGGAGGAAAATGTAGAGCAGAAAACCTTGATTTTAAATTTGGGCTGGAAAAGAAGCATGTGCATAGTTGGAGGCAAAGAAGTTGTAGTTGCTGAAGAGAATAGTGCCATTAAAAAGACATGGAGTACTTTGAACCAGGACAAGAAGTTGCTTAAGAATCAGCAAGATCCTATCAAATACGTTCTCAAGAGTGCAAAACTGTAAATCTTTCATTTGAAAAGACAACCCCTGGGCCCCCTGCTTGAAAAAGGGTTGCTTAGGGAATTAATTGTCTGGGAATTATTTCACCATGCTCAGCCATTTAGGCATTCAGACGCTGCAGCAGACATGGTTCAGGTGGCCTGGCTACTGTTCAAGCTGGTGGAAGATCTTGATATCATCGACATGATATCAGTTGTTCAGGCTTGCAAGAGTTGTCTTCTCAGGCAGGCTTCTATCCAGTTTTAAAGGAAGGCCTAGGATGGCAGGTAATATGGCCCTGAGAAGGGATGTGTATGAAGCTATGATAATGAAGCCAAATGTGCAGGGGAGACCTCAGAAAGGTGAAGATGGCAGGAATGCGCAATGTCTGCCAAGGAAACCAAAGGAAGCAAGCAGAGCCAGTCCAAGAGAGAAGCTGTGTAGGCTGTAACCAGAAAGGCCATAGGGGTATTTTGATATTCAGATATTTTGGAACTCACATTTTATCATTGGGTACCTTAGATGCTATAAGACTTAATGTTTGCCCTGCTAGGTTTTGGTCTTGCCTGGGTCTGATTCTTTTCTATTCCCCCATTCCTTCTTTTGGAATGAAAATGTTTTCCCTGTACCATTATATTTGGGGATTAAGTAAATTGCTTTTTAAATTTTACAGAGGTTCCTTGCTAAGAGTTCATTTTAAATCTCAAAGGAGATTTTGACTTGGACTTCTTAGAAATGTTGGAACTGTTGAGACTTTGGAGAATATTATTAGTGTGTTTTTGGTTGTATGCAGGATAATTATATCATGTTAGGTGGAATTATGACCTTGTGTTTATTTGGAGAATAAGTATGATTTGAGGAGGTATGTTTGTATGTCAAGCAACAAGGGGTGAAAATGTGATGGTTAAGATGGATTGTCAACTTGATTGGTTTTAGAGTTGCCCTGGGAATTAGTTAGGCACACTTCTGTGTGTGTATGAATAGGTCATGAGGGCAAGATCTCGGGTACTATATCTAGTCTCCTATCCCTTTCCCTTTTGGTATGCTTATTCAGCTCTGCTTCATGGCCACCACGAGGTAAGTAGCATTCCTTTGCCAAACTCTTCCACCGATTTCTGCTTAGGAGCTAGCTTACCACAGACTGAACCTTCTGAAACCATGCACCAAATAAACCACTCCTCTTTTCAGTTGCAAATCTCAAGTATTTTTTTTTTAACCAGTGACAGGAAAACTGACTAATACATAAATTGATACTCTTTCTAGAATTTATGTGGCAATTTAAAACATCTAAAGTAGCCCCAAACTATTTTTATAAAAAGAATGAAGTCAAAAGATTTATAAGTTCAACAGTTCTAAAGCTACACTAATCAATAGATTATTGAATGCATAAGGACCTAGAAAAAGACCCACATACATGAGTTCATTTGTTTTTAGACAATTCACTTGTTTTTAGAAAAACTGACAAGTCAATTATATAGAGGAAGAAAAATCTTTACCAAATCATGATAGAACAACTCAATATTTGTATGGAAAAAATTATCCGCATTCAATATAAGGTAAGTAATCTAATATAAAAGATAGAAATAGAGCCTTAAAATAAATAAAAATAAAAATAAAAATAATTTTAAAAACTCAGAGATGAGGAGGCAAGAGGACTTAGTAAAGAACCTGAAATTTAAAAAAAAAAATTTAAACATGCAAACTGGACTAGAAATAACACAACAGTTAATAAGCACAACCCCTAATGTTTTAAGGGAAAAAGAAATCATGAATATTCTAAAAATCAAAGTGAAAACAAAAACAAACTTTGAAAGAAAGTTACAAATATAGAAGAAAAGAAATTCTTACATGTACATTATGAAAGGCCCCAGAAAAAAGGTGATTCCATTTAAAGAGTCAATAGAACAACAGTCATCAGGGGTTGGAGAAGATAGAAGTATGGGAAAAGGGTGGTCAGTGGGTACAAAGTCACAGTTAGGTAAGAGAAATAAGTTCCCTTTTCAGCACCACTCGGGGGGTGACTAGTTAACAATTTTGTTTATTTTAAAATAACTACAAGGGCGATTTTGAATGTTCTCACTACAAGTCAATGATAAATGTTTGAAGTGACTAATAAATGACCTGATTTGACTGTCATATTGTATTCTAAAATTATGTATATTTAATTAAGTGTCAATTAAAAAATTAAACTTCACCCAGAATAGGCAACTAAAATATATTAAAAATATGATTCAAAATTTCAGTTAGATAAGAGGAATAAATTCAAGAGATTTATTTTGCAACATGATGACTCTAGTTGGGAACCATGACCTACATTCTCAAAAATTGAGGAGATTAGATTTCAAGTGTTTTCATCACAAAAAAAGGGAGGTTTTTTTTTTAAACATATACATTACCTCAAGTATGTGAGATAACGCACACTTAAACACACTTTAACCATTCCACAACTTACATATTTCAAAACAACATGCTGTACACAGTTATTACATACAATTTTTGTTTGTTAAGAAATAAATTATAATTTTGATCCCAGAAATTTTTCCCAAAATAAAAAAATTGAAACTATATACTGGCCATGACAATAGCTACAAGCTGAGACATATCCTAGTAAAACTACTGTACTTATAAGGAAAAAGAAAAAAATCTTTAGTGGTCATGCAGAAAGACCAAGTTCATTATCGAGAAGACAATCTTACTATCTTCATACACTTCCACATATAGACGATGCAGTAACTATTTACAATATTAAAGACATAAATTGTGAATCAGGTATTTAAAATCCAACCAAACAGACTTTCCTTTATAAAGGTCACAGGAAAACTTTTCAGTATGACATAACTCAATGAATATTATTTTCATTGGAAGTTACTCAGAAATTTACCTCAGAATGGGCTTCAAACAAACAAAATGGCCAAAGAGATGAGTGTATCAAAATTCTCAGCATGGGAAAGGGACAGAGAATGTCAAATCTCACAACTAAGCATGAAACTCTGAATTTGAATTGCAAGTACTACTGTGAACTAATAATGTATTTTAATTCTAGTTCTGTCTACTGTAAAGTCTAGTCACAACTATAAAAACAATAGGAGATCTAAATTATGGTCTCTAAAGACCATTCCAAATAGTAGACCCAGAAATGCTTGAAGAAATGGTTCAAACAAGGTATGAGGAAAAATCTACAAAATACACCTAGAGTGTCTTATCATCGAAAACAGAAGAAAGAGTCTTGTCAAAAAAAGTAAACTTAAACATGTAACATATTGTACATCAGTGAGAACATTAACTATAAAGGACTGAGACACATCAAATATATTTAATTCCATGAGCTCATTACAATGCTTAAAACAAATTGTTCACTGTTGGAGGATGCTAGAGATCCACCTCATTGTTTTGAAAATTAGTAAATTAATATAAAGAACCATGCATTTCTTATACAAACCATACTGTTGAATAGCTATGTAAATGAGAAAAAGGTTTTCTTTAAAGGAAAAGTATTTCACTTAGTGACTGGGAAAACTACCAAGAGGTCACTATTTTACAAATTAATACATATAGATATTGATTGTCAAAGGTTAGAAACATCACCCAAATATGACATGAGTTCTCTTGATAGAACACACCATACCACCTATGAATTAACTACCAGAATAGTCAAACTTAAATTGATCAAATATTTCATAACTATTAGTCTATAAGAAATATAAGACAGAGGCTCATGGTAAACTACACCACCGAGAAAGTATCAGGAAAATCCATATGTAGAGAATACCACCGGACAAATGATCCACTGTCTTCAACAACTAAATTTCAAGAGAAACAGCAAGGACACTTGGAGGACAACTTATTAGAGGGACTTATTTTTACAGATATATAGTAAAATATAAATGGATGAAATTAAATGTCTTAGGGATTTGCTTCAAAAATAATAGAGAGCAAGAGGGAGAGGTAGAGTATAGATGAAACCAAACCGACTATGAGTTGATAATTGTTGAAATCAGATGAAAGGTTACATGGAAGATCATTGTAGCGTTCTACCTTTGCATAAGATGTATTTTCAAAAACCACAAATACATGTACATACAAGGTAAATATAAAGCAATAATGGCCACAAGCATTGTTTAAAATGGTATTCTAGAAATATTTTTAAGAAAGTAAAACACTGCTTTAAACACCTCTATGGGATATTGTTTTTGACTATGAGTTATGCTCCACAGACAATAAAAATAGACAGCTTTGATTTCTTTATTTGAAAGGGGGCCACACCACAAAGCAAGAACTATTTTATTTTACAATCTTTTAAACTTCTCATCTGTTTTTAAGGCACTTCTCTGTCTGGGAGTTGTAGTCATAAAGAATGACTCAAAACTTGGTTTTTATTACAACTCAAAGAGGTGCTAGTAATTATTCTAAAATAGCATTTTCTTGCCACAAGTTATTCTTGCCACAAGTTATTATCTCCGTGGAAAAGCACATTCTCTGCGAATGAAGTACCATTTCAGTATTATATTGTCAGTTATAACTATCAGTTATTTCCCATGCATGAAAGCCTCAACTCCCAGGCAAGTAGGATACAAAGCTTCGAAGCCCAACCATTTAGGTCGTCTCTACTCTGTCACAGTCCCAGCAGAGGGCACTACTGCTTTTATTTACTCATAAATCCGCAGGTTTTAATTCTACACTGGGCACCACATGGAAGGGCAAAGATGA
This sequence comes from Hystrix cristata, assembly GCA_004026905.1. Classification (NCBI taxonomy): domain Eukaryota; kingdom Metazoa; phylum Chordata; class Mammalia; order Rodentia; family Hystricidae; genus Hystrix; species Hystrix cristata. The sequence continues at coordinate 70,262 of PVJO010007916.1, read as the reverse complement.
GAAAAATAAAATCGGTGTACAATGGCTTTCTTGAAGAGCATTGCCATTGAGTTAACAAATGTAGGAGTCAAAGTACAGAACAAAGCCATTTGCCATGTTTTGACCCAGATTGCCAGGCTGTCAGACATTCACTGGTGCTCACAAACTTGGATCGCCCACTTAACAGTTTCTCTACTACAGAAGGATAAACCTGTATGTGATCACATGCATGCAATGATAAGCATCTCCCACATCACGGCTGGAAGTGTGTGGTGGAGTAAGCTGCTCACCTCATGGAGGCAGGAAGCAAAGAGAGAGCAGGAGGAGGGCTGGGTTCCACTATCCCCTTTGAGGGCTGGCCATTAATGACCTAACTTCCAACCGTGAGGCCCCATAAGGGTTCCGCTCCCCCCAGTAGTACCATCCCTGGCCCCTGAACACTTCCTTGAACATGGAACTTGTATGATAAATATTTGCTTAAAGAATGACTGTGTGCTGAACAGGTGGCCTAGACCCTTCTGGGAGAAAAATTTTGATTTTTAGAAACTCTGTAGGGGAAGAAATCTGTTAGGACTTTTTTTTTTTTTTAATAGCCTGAGGTTTAAAGGCGTGGGTTTTATATTTCAATGACCAAGATTTAGTTCTGGGTCTGTCCAGAATGGACCTTCTCTGAGCTTTGTTTCTTCAGTTTTAAAAGGAAGATGACAGCATTTCCTGCCTAACCAGATCCTTATGAGGATTAAGTAGCCTCAAGTGTGTAATGCGTTTCATGGGGTTGCCAGGCACACAGTCAGATCTACAAGTAATGGGTATGTTATTGCTGTAGCAGCCCACACAGAAAGTTCTTCTTCAGCCTTCATGGTGTGTTCAGAGTACGACAAGTCCTAGAACTTATTCTTCATATAGAGAAATTAAGGAAAAGGATTCCTCTATCACTCCACAATTATAACAAATAACATTTATATCAAAATTGAAAGTGATGTCAATAGGTCAGTCCACTCAGGGACGGCCAACCAGTGCCAGAGTGGGGAACCTCCCTTACTTGCTCCTCCCTATTCACCTATAGTTTACTTCACTTGGCACAGGTTTGCAACAGCTCCTGCCAAGAAAACGTCTCATTTCATTTTTCCTTTTACTCTAGAAACATATGAAAGATGAACAATAAGGAATTGCATCTTTTTGCTTTGACTCTATTTCATAGGACTATTTCTTCTTTCATGATGTAAAGTACACACACACACACACACACACACACACACACACGCACGCACAGAGACAATCTTCCTGGTACCTATTTCCGATGTATCACAATGAACAGCTAAGCAAGATTGCTGCTGAAAGGAGTAAATTCATTTACTTCAACCTCTGCTTTTCCCCACCACAAATATAACTATTGTTATCAGCAAAGCTAATGTCACAATTCCAATTTGAGTAGTTATTCTCATGTCTTGTTGGTTCTCTAAACCCTGTGCAGACAGGAACCAGTCATTTATTAATTTCCTCTCTCTCAAATGCTAACGCCGACAAGCCTTAGGACCAAGGCCTCCCTCCTTGGGACCGCTGCCAAGTGGCAGTTTAGGCTATTTTGAGGCACTGTTACAAATTGTACTGGGGGTGAGTAGACATTTTGAGGCACTGTTACAATTGTACTGGGGGTGGGTAGACATGGGGGGTGTGTACTGATTAGGGTAAGTTGTTTCTTATGTACCCATCTATGATCAAACTGGCCTTTCAGCAAGGTGGCAATCCAGTTGTGATCCAGTCTAAGTGGATGTGAGGGTCTGCCTTCTTTGGTTCTTCAGTGATATTTCCTCTGAATTTCTTCTCAAAGAGGTTGAGTACTAAATATAGTTTATGCACAGAATGAGAACAGCACGTATATAACTCAATTCGGTGCATACAAGCAGAACCAAGAACATACAGCATCTTAGTATTAAACACAAGCCCAAGGGAGCAAACCAGTTAAATGAACTGCCAAGGATGATCATCGTAAATCTTCCACTGCTTTTGCTTTTTTTATTGTGCAATGTTGAATTTTGTAATATTATTCTTCAGAATTAAACTGAAATCTCAAGAGAAAGATCTATTTTCAGTAAAAGTCTTCCACAAGTAACTGCAATTTTTGGAATCCTAAATCATCGTCTTCATTTCCACCTCCTTCCTCCACCCCTCATAGGAACTTACATGAAGTATAACATATTTTATTGCTCAGTAAGGAAGAACAAATCCTCTTTCTCTCATTACTAAAAAGTTTTTGTGGGGGTCTTCCTGGTCTTCTAAAGTATATTCTTATGCCAACCATTTTGCCCAGAGAGTGGAAAAATCAGAGGAATTCAAAATGGTAAGAGAATAAATTGGCATCTTTTTTCTTAAAATGAAAAACAAAAGTATTTACACCTTCAGAGTAATTGTGATCTAATGCACCCAATTGCTCTTAGGGAAAAAAAAAAGGTAGTGCGACACAAGAACAACTATCAGCCCGTACAAAAGATGAAAGAGGAGCATGAAAATCCAAGTAACACATTTTTAGGCATAGATTGCACCTTGGCTGACTTGTACAATGGGATCCACGCAGATCCTAAAGACCAAGCAACAAAAAATTCCAAAACCTAAGAACTGGACAATTACGATCAACAATGTGAAGGTAGTTCTTTTTTGCCCACTTATAGCTTATAAACATTCCAAATTTTCTTCTAAATTGACCACCATGTTTTCTGTACTCTGAATCCCAAGCACAGAAGAATAAAATCTCTTGTAAAAATCTCACCCCACTAATCTAATTTTTCAGCATTTAAATGTTTTTCTCTATATAACTTCACACTCATCTCTGAGGCAAAAAACGTTTACCACCTCTCAGTCAAGACCAAGTTCTCAACCTGTATGGTCTTCACTCCACCAAACACTTCCTTTAGGGAAGTATCAAAACTATTGTGTTCTGTTTCCAGTATCTAAAAATCTCTCCCTTTCTATTGGCTTCTTCCTCTGTTCTTAAAAAACATTTGTACATTTTTACATTCAATTTCTCTCAGCCATGCAATCTCATTGAAAACCATTATTTATGTATACTTGCTTTATAATTTAATGCTTCTATGTACTTAATTTGTAATCTGGCATCATAGACCATCTTCCCACTATTCTTTTTCAAGAGTCTCAAATTTAATCCTAGGATTTCAGCAATTTTCATTCCATGTCATTAAATAATATAATAACTACTACCATGCTCATTTGAGTTTGAAAATAAGAAATTATCATTAATAGAGTCATTTTTTAAGATTGAAACTATGAAAGGAGAATTAAATAGATTATTTCCATTTTTCCATTCACAGAACACTAAATTCTGAGCACTCTGAGTTACTACTTTATCGCCTTAGTTTGAATTACTTTTAGATTAACAGAAAATTTAAAAATGTACGTATTTTCTTTACTTCTTATATTTGTTTTTATAACATTTTTTACAAAGTGGGGCAAATGGCCTGTGGGCTGAAAGGCAGACATGCCTGGGTTCCCATATATCCTTCACTCAGCCTCCTTGGCCATCACCACCTTACATAACTATAGTGCATTTGTCAAAGCTAGGAAATAAATGATGGTACCATAAAAGGGAAAGAGATTCTCTAGGCAGGAACTACTGCAAACTTTTGTCTGAGTCAAATAAATTGAACAGATGAGTCTGGAGAAATGGACTAGATGGTCCCCCCAATGTCACACTGGCTGGGCTTCCACTAAGCACACTTGATACACTGGCATCAGCTTTAATTTCTATAAATATCCTGTGTTTTCTCATAATTATGAGGGGATATGGAAAGGAGGAGAAGGAACTGACATACACAAAGTATGCTTTCTGACCACAATAAAATTAAATTAGAAATCAAGAAATCAATAAAAGAAAGACAACAGAAATATCTCTAAATCATTTAATTAATAATTCCTTTTTTTTTGTGCCAGTGATAGAACTCGGGTCCTTGTGCTTGCTAGGCAAACACTCTAACCACTGAGCTAAATAATCAATGATTTCTAAGTCAAAGAGAAATTATCAAGAGAAATTAGAAAGCATTTTGAACCAAAAGATATCAAAATTTGTGCAATACAGCTAGGCAAAACTTAGATAAAATCTTGCAATATTAAATGCTCATATTAGAAAATAAAAAAGCTCTAAATTCAATAACATAAGTTTCTATTTAAGGAATTTTTACTAAGATAAAAAGTGCAATTTAATCTTACATCTAGCAAAGAGGTAATAAAGTTTAGAGCAGAAATTTAAAAAAATTAAAAATAGTATCCCAATAGGAGAAAAATCAGCAAAAAAAGCTAGTTCTTCAAATGGATAAAAAAACTGGTAAAGTTCTAGCCAAGTTAATTAAAGAAAAATGAAAAAAGATACTAATTGCTAACACAAAATGTAAGAAAGGCTAATATTACTGATCACATAGACATCAAACAGATAAGAAAAGAATATTATGAACCATTCTATGTCCACAGATTTGATAATTTAGAATAAACAATCTCCTTAAATAGACAAATGACCAAAACTCTCACGAGTAATCTGAGGATATCTATCTAGCTAGCTAGCTGTCAATTAATAATCTTCCATAAAAGAAGGCAACAGGTCCAGGTGCTTTCACTAGTGAATTTTACCAAAATGATAAAGAAGAAACAATACCTATGGTCTACTATCTTTTCCAGAAAATACAAGAAACAGTTCCTAACTCATTATACAAGTCCAGTATCACTCAAAGACCAAGACAAAGACATTACATCAAAGAAAAACTTTAGGCCAACATCTCTTTTGAACATATATACAAAATTCCATAAAAAGTAGTAGGTTGAATCCCTTAGAAATAAAACAATTATACAACATGACCAAATAAGATTTATTATATTTATGCAAGATGGGTTAAACAACCAAATCAGAAAATGTAATCTAATCTTCCATATCAAAAAAACAAACCAAAAAAATCACAGGAGATTATCAATTGATTCAGTAAAAGCATTTGGTAGACCCTAACATTGTTTACAGTTAAAATCCTCAGCAAAGGAGGAATAAAAGAATCTCTATACTTCCTCAACTTGATAAGAACACACACAAAATCCATACCTAATGGTGAGAGACAGAATGTTTTCCTCCTAAAATGTACTGGAAGTCCTAGCTAATTGAATAACAGCAAATGACCAAACCAAACCAAACCAAACAAAAAAGAAAATAAAAGTTATATAGATAAAAAGGAAGAAATAAAATTTTCATTATTCGCAGGCTAATAGCCTATGTAGAAAATGCCAAAATAACTTCCAGAACTAAAAAAATGTATAGAAGGATAGTGAGGTTGTGAAACATCGGTCAATATTTTAAAACTCAAATGCTTTCCTACATCAGTACTAAACTAATGAATATATATATATATAAAAATATATATATATATAGATAGATATGGCTCCATGTGCTGTAGTGGGCACCTGTAGTAGCCCCTATAATCCTGGCTACTCAGGAAGCTGAGACAGGAAAATCATTTGAGCCAAGTAGTTCAAGCCCGAGCAACATCTCAAGAATCTCTCTCTAACATATATAACAACGAGTATTATACATAATATAATTTAAATTATATATACATATATGTAGTTCATAATGAAGAAATGAAATACTGAAGTATAAATCTGACAAAGCTTGTCTAGTATTTGGGTGAGGAAAACTACAAAACTGTGATGAGACAAATTAAAAAAAAAAATGGAGACATAGTTCATGAGTGAAGACTCAATGTTGTTAAAGATTTGGTAGCTTCTAACTTGCTCTGTGGATTGCATGCAGTCTCAGTCAAGTTCCTAACAGGTCAATGGCTTCTCACGTTTTATGGAAAATCTGAAGACCTGAAGTAGTCAAAACTATGCTGAAGAACTAGCTGGAGGACCGACACTACCTGACCTCAGTACTTAACTAGGAAGCTACAGTGACCAAGACGGCACGCGACTGGCCAAAGAACAGACACGCAGAGCAGTGATCCAGAACAGAGTGCGCGGAAGCAGACTCACACAAGTCCACTCAACTGATTTTGACAAAATGCAGCTCAGTGGTAGACTGCTTCTGGGTTTGATCCCTAGTACTGCATCAAAAATAGAACAAAACATCTCTCACATATTTTGCAAAAATAAAAAAGATCTCAACAATTTGTGAAATGATGGTAATATAAAGCTTAATAACTTGAAGGTTTTATATTATTTGCGGAAGAGGGGCAAAGAAAATGAACAAATTAATATTGTTAAAGGTAATCATTAAAATTAAATAAAAAATGTACCATTTCTATGGCGGCTAAGACAATACACCTGTCTTATCTCTCAGACTGCCAAGAGCAGTAGCTGCGATACCCCGAATCTAGTCCCTTCCCTCGCGCAGGGGCCGGGCGGCAGAGCTGCTGATGCAGGCCTCATCCCAGGAGAGCATTCTTAAAGGCGACGCTGGCTCCATGACTTCCCACTGGCCTTGCCACTGGTTTCCCTCTCCTCCCTGGAAGTTGGACTTGTAATCTTAGCGTCCTTTAGCTCCCTTCCCAATAAATCCGGTCTTGGCACTTGCTTCTTGAAGAACCTGCACTAAATGACAGGACCACAAGTACTCCAAGAAAACACGCAGTGGGATGGAGCTCAGACACAGCTTCACTCACCACCCATCCGTGCTCTGGAGCTGTATGGGGGCAGCCACTGACACTTGGTGGCCGTACAGGTTATCACCAGCAAGGTGCAGGCATGCCCCTGAAGGTGTGATGATTCAGGCTGCTGACAATGGGGTGAGGAAATGTCTCACACACACAGTGGAGTTAGCTGACTGCTGGTAAGCTGTACTGACAGCCCACAGAGGGACAACGGAATGACCAGGGCATTAATAAGCAGTTAAAGGCTGCCAGCGGGTCAAGGACAGAAACAGTTAAGCAATGAAAACAACATTCAATAGCAACAGTTAGAGAGTACCAGACACTTGAACACTTAAAGGAGGTCTACTAAAGTTAGAGATACGGCTGACGAAACCTAGGATCCTGAAACAAGGACCAGCAATATCTGGATGGTTGCTCATACAGATCCTGGAAACCCTTAAGAGCGTGTAGAGGTTGCCCACTCTTCTCCAGTAAGAGCTGGCACTTCTCCTGTGCTAGAAGATGCAGCAAATGGCCCCACAGAAGTTGACCCAGGTCTTCTCTTGGCTTCCAGTATCATAATTAAGGTGACTTCCCGAAAAACCCCGTTAGGGAAGTGCTAAGTCTGAGAAGTAAGGGAAGAGATAAGACAACCAGGGAACTGCAAGAATTAGCTGTCATGTAGTGAAAGGATTCAGGGAGTACCTCTTCTCTCACAGGCCTGGGGTAAATGATGGCCAATGCAGAGGGAAGCAGACAGGCCACAGATTCCCTAGTCAACAGAAGAGAAGGAGTAGAGAGGCTGTGAGATCTAGGCATGTCCACACGTGTGGGTTCAAAAAATGGAGCAAAGGGCTATTCACAGGAGCCCTTGGAGGTCCTACCACTTACCCAGGCTTTGTGGAATGGAGCTGGAGCTGCAGACCATGATGTGGATAGGAGGAGAGCACAGAGCTGGGCTCATTAAAATCCACTGGGATGATGGGACCCTAAAGGAACAGGGGCCAGGAGGTGAAGCTCAGGACCAGATCCTGGGAGCCACAATTACCATAACTGATGAAGCAGGGGGCCGCGAAGAGGGGTTGGCCCACAGGGAGTTGTGGAGATGGTCAGAGAGCATGACACCCTCGGGCAAGGAACAAGTGTACAGCTCCTCCAGCCTCCTCAAACTCCTACACTCCCTCTGCTTCTCTTCAGAGTTTCCTGCTCAACACATGCTGCTAAAGAAAAGGGCAAAAATGGAGGGTCAGAAGGATAAGGGTCGTTACTCCAAGGAAAAATCACAGTTCCCAGAAGTGAGCCGATTTCAGACCAGAGTCCACTGACAAAGGGGCTAAATCATCATGAGGAAGGACTCTGAAACGTGTAGGAAGGATACACCAGAAGGACTCCCCACTCCCTCTCCAAAGGAGCCTGCAGCCACTACTGAGCTGACTGTACACACCGGACAAAGGGAAATCCCTAGGCATTTTGAGGACAGTGGGACGCGGGGGAGACATCACAAGTCCATTTGTGTGGCAGCTCAAAGGGTCAGGAAATAATGTGCTCATGGCCAAGGCCTAGCTCATGTATACCCACTTTGCCTGAGGACCCACCCAGTGGTCTGTGTCCATTTCCTGAGGACACAGTTGGGATTCATATACTCAGGCAGTAGGAATATGTCCCAGAGGACGCAGAAAGGTCGAAAGTAAAAGGCAAATGCTATAACAAACACTACTCAAAAGGAGTTGCCATATACTTATTTTAACAGCCTGTTAAGTAGAAAGTTAGGCAAAAAATAGTACCAGAAAAAGCATTCGCAATAAGATTTGGTCCATCAAGAAGACAGAACAACTCTAAAGTTGGATAAATGAAAGAAAAACAGTGGAAAAATACACAAAGCAAAAATGTCAGAACTAGTAAGAAGAAAGTGACATATTTATCAAGTCAGTCTTTATCTTCTCAGTAACTGACAGATACAAACAGAAAAAAAATCAGAAAAGATACAGAACACTTGAACAGTTTTATAAGTCAGTTTAAAATAGTAAACAAATACAAACACTAAATTTAACAGTGGAACACTGTGTTCAAGCACTATTGGCATAATTTATAAATACTGGGTTCTTTGGACCCTAAAGCAAATCTAAAAATGCAAAGACTCACTCTCATGAAGTAATCTTCTTTTTGTAATCATTACATAATTAAGAAAAAAAGAAACTTTGGAAATCCCTTACATTTGGAAATTTAGAAACACATTTTTTAGTATGTAACCGCTGGATCAAAGAATCTCAACAGAAAATCCTTGTTAAAAGAACTACTAACACATGTTCTCCAGCAAGAAGAGAAGGCAGTTTAGAAGAAGGGTCTAGGAACAGTGGTAAAAAGAGAAAATAATGAACTATTACTATTAATTTAATAAAACTTTACTTCTTAAATTATTATTAATTTTTGAGCATAATATGGTGACTAAAAGTTGAGATAACAATAAGGAAACTAGGACAAAGCATCTCTTACATTGTCTAGGAGGAGACGGAAAATACAAACTGTGGACTCGTTAGATAATTTATTTATTTTATTTTATTTTATTTTTTTTTTTTTGTGGTGCCAGGGATCGAACTCAGGCCCTTGTGCTTGCAAGGCAAGCACTCTAATCACTGAGCTAAATCCCCAGCCCAGATAATTTATATTTTAAGGGTAACTACAGTAATACTAGAAATAAAAATCTAAAAAGTCCCTTGCATCAAAAAGAGAGAAGAAAATTTCATTTAGTGGGAGACAGGAAAAGCAAATTAAAAAGCAAAGAGAACAAAACCACTTGAGTGTATACTAAGTTGGTAGCGCTATACCAAAATATAGCAAAAATCATTATAAATATTTAGGAATTTAAAATATCTATTAAAGAAAGTCTATCAGACTTGATAGTGAAATAAAAATTCAGATAAATGAGGCTTACAAAAAAGCACTTCTGAACCAAAATATCCCATGAAAATTAAAATAAAGAGTGGGAAATATTTACTAGAGAAAATACACTAAATACGAAAAGGAAGGCAAAGAGCATTACTGACAGTAAAGAGGGACACTGCACAATGATGAAATGACTTTAAAAAAAAAAAGGTTATTCTATCAAGATGATATAAACCAGATAGTTTTAAAGTATATAATTCAAAAATTTAACAGCATTAAAAGATAAAACTGAAAATATCACAATTATAGTGGATGGATATTAGGCAGTCTTTTATTAATGGTACATATTTGAAATTTATGATTAATGGATTTTATTTAAAAATACTGTATTTCACTTAGATATCATGTTTTGTTTCTGTTTTTGTTTTTGTTTTGGGGTGCTGGGGATTGAACTAAGGGCCTTGCCTAGCAAGTGCTCTACCACTTAAGCTAAATCTCCAACCCCACATGGTTTTTTTGTAACATTATTTTGTGTAGCACTAAGAAAGAAAAATAGTCCAATGTGAAGTGTCTCGGAAGAAGGCTGTTTTCTCCTAAACATGTGTGTATCAAACCAAGATACCAAAGGATTCATGCTAAACAAAATAAAAAAAGGAGAGAAAGAAATCCACTGCAGAAAGGGACAGCAAGGTAAGTTATTATCTTAATTCTGGCATTGGGTAGACAGATGAAACAAACAAACAAAAAAAGGTCCTTAGAAAATCTGAGTCATAAGCTGCATAGAATCATGAAGATTTTTCATCTGAATTCACTCAACCAGGTTGTCCAACAAACAAACAAGCAGAAACCCTCAAACCAAAGCAGAGACTTGAATTTAAAATGGTTCACAATGCCCTCAACTGACTGACACAAGTTCAAATCCTCTTTGGAAGAAACTGACCTTCTATCAGGCCTGTATCATTTGTAAGATGCAGTCTATTATACAATGTATTCCAGTTTCAGATATTGAAGTGTGAGAAAATCTGTATCTGACAATTGATAAATCATAGAATCCCACACCCAACAACTTGATTTCTTCTCAGTAAAATACGAATATTAAGACAGATCATACTAGATTATAAAGGATGTCTCAAAGGTTTTTAAAGAGCTGGTATTAGATAAAGTAGATTTTCTGATTGCAATGCAATTAACTGGAAATTGATAGAAAAGTGATTGCAAATAAACCACGCAAGTTACAGCTCTAAACATATAATTTGAAAGCAAGGAGAATTAAAAATAAATAAATGTTTTCATGGAACTTACAGAGCCAACAAAAAAAAAGGTTGTAAAAAGAAGGAAATATTAAAGAACATAAATGTGTGAAATAGAAAATAAACTAACCAACCAAAACACAAAAGAACAGAGAAATAATCAAAAACTAAAGTAGCTGGTTCTTTCAAAGGATCAGTAAAACAGACAAACTTCATATAAGACTGGCAATGAAATCATAAAAGGAGTTTCAAATAAGATGTAAGTATAGTTGAGGTGAGATAGATAAGGATGGTCATAAAGAATAGGAATGAGAACATAGAGGAAAGGGGTTGCTTTTATTTCCTTTTTTGTTTAAGTAGTTAGGGTAGCAGTGAGACAAACATATTAATGGTTATAAGGCAGAGGTTGAAAGCAGCAGGCAAAGGGATCCAGAAGAGGTATTTTATGGGGTAGCTATTTCCCTAGACTAGAAGAAGGGAAAAAGAAGGCAGGCATATGCAGGAGAAGGTCTGTGTACAGGAAGAGGAAGAGCTTCCAGGCCGGTGGACGGACTAGATGACCACAGGGGCGAGCAGGATGTTTGGGCAGAGAAGCAGAGGAGAACAGAGCGTGAGGAGGCTGGAGGCTGGAGGAGCTGAGAAGCGAGAGCATTTTGGGGAACAGTATTCCTAGAGGAAGGCATATGGCTATGCTGTGTGCCAAGTTGAAGTTGGCAGGGTTTCCAGGACAGGGATCTATCTAAATAAAGTTTGAGGCTCTTACAGTAGCTATGACGTCCTTACCCATGTTAATCAATCAATGAATATTTACTGCTTTGCACTCAAATGTCAAGCATGCTTCTCGGTAAATACTTATTATCGAGTTGGTATCTCATACTCATGTTTCCTCACTTATGTCAGGGTCTCGCAGCATCATCTCCACACATGTAGTGGATACACATGACAGATGTCACATGTCGGGTGGAAACTTCATTATTAAATTTCTTCTCACCCATCGTTTTTTTTTCAGAATAAGGTGCTCTGGGGTCAATGCTATGTACGTTCTACTATGCTACACCAATTCTAAAACTATTTGTCAGGGAGATAATAATGTTTATAAGAACCTATTTTTAGGTTTAATTTTCAGAAAGGTGTATGTAAACAATCAAGCTCTTCTTATATACAACATCTCCCATCAGTCTACCGCTATGGAACTTGAGGTGTAGCTCAGTGGTCAGGCGTGTATTTAGCAAGCACAAAGCACTGGTACAATCCCAATACCCTTCCAAATGCCTTTACTATTATAGGTGGCCTCCACTTTTAGATAAAAAATCCTCCCCATAAAGACTCAAAATAATAGACTTCTGTAACCTTACAAATACTCTTTTCCTGTGTTCTTGAATTTTCACTGATATAAACAATAATACACAAATAATATCCACATAAATATCTCATATTCGTATGGTGCCATAAAGTTTACAAAGTATTTTAACATACTACTAGTTTTATTCTTATATGGTTATTAAGTGGTAGAGAGAGTAAAAACATAAGAAATAAAGGACACACTATTATTTGGCAGAATTAAGTAGCAAAACGTCTTGACAAACATCAGTATTTCATTCATTTTGGCTTTAAATGTCATAAATGAATTCCAGAATTGCTCAATGGACTACTACTCACATTAACATTCAACTATGAAGAAAGCTTGAAAAAAAAAAAAGAAAAAAGAAAGAAAGCCTGAGAAGTAGTTTAATAGGAGTGAAATTCTTTCCCTCCATTTCCTCATCTGCAGAGTGGGGAGTAAGAGTCACCTTACCCATTCACTGTAAGAACTTCGTGATAACCAGCTGGGTAAAACCTCCAAAGTCCTCCCAGCCCTCATGTATGACATGGACACAAGAAGATACACATTTGGCTTCTGGGACATTAACAATTTGAAATACAGGACCAATCTCCCTTTACAGGTAAGAGAACTCATCACAGCCAAGACTGCAAAAACCTAAATTTTATCTGAGGTAAATTCAGAGATGTGAGGAGGGACAAAGAAAACAACAACAATCAAATAAATTTAACACTTTTAAATGTACTTTTAGTGACTGGCTACATCACTGCTTCACTAGCCCAACAATATTTGTAAGATATTGCTGGCACGCTGAAAGCTGCATGGCACTGTCGTACTGACAAGAATAGCTTTTTTAAAAATAAGAAGGAGCAGGGAGCCTTGTGCAAGTTGTTGAAGGGGGAAACAAGCACAGAAATATTTGCAAGCTAACTGCATTCTTTGACCTTCTAACATTTTTGAAGACATCAATGCAAGTGTGTAATACAAGGGAATATCATTTCATTTCTAGCCCATCACTACAGGGCCTAACTCCTCTGATTTCTAATTATAAAAAAGGTCACCATGGAAATGCCATTTAAGGTAATATAAGCCACGGGGTAAGTCTGATAGTTCTCCTACATTCTATTGTTTAGCCTGAAGATGTCCCTCTGTCCTTCGGCTGGTTTTTCCCTTCTTCCTCACACACAGAAAATATGTCTTCCCCTAATATAAATGCACAATCTCATGAGCCACACCAAGCCAGTCAAAAGCACCGAGTCTCAGAGGCCAGGCTGAGCTACAACAACATTCCACGACAGGCTGGTCACCCTATTAGCACTCGCCCAGGAAGCTCCTCATTCTTACGTGCCTTGTAGGAGATTCCAGTCCATTGTTCTCAATGATAAACACATTTGTCTTCTGAAGTATCATCCTTTCCACACCCAACTCCCCTTCTTCTTGTACCTGTGTCCCCATGGATTGCAGTTCCAGAACCATAAACATTCACTGGTTCTCCTAATTCTTCCTAAAGCCCTTGGAATTCGTTTTATATCTTGTTTTCCCAGTGTGTACTTGCTACTTTTTAAATAAAAGCGCAGCTTCAACTAGACGAAATCATATCACCCATAATATTCTTTACTAGAAGCTCCACTTTCCTGGTCCCCTGGCCTCCCAAACTCAGGGAAGTAAGGCAGAGGACACCCCAGTTCTTGCCCTGCCCTGCCCTTTCCCAACACTTCCCAAGCACTGTTTCCCAGGACAGCAGTACACCTTTTTTTTCTTGAAATTCCTGACATCACTTAGTCAACTCCTTCCATGTAACTTCCAGTAATTAGATCATCATTTTCCTGTATTTTATGAGTACAATAGTTGTCTATACTAAAATGCAGATTCTCTCTCCAGTTATGGCATTTATCTAGATCCCTGTGGGTAGCAACCAAATGTGTTTTTAACAACAGAGCGCACATCTCCCTCTACATTCCATCCTGTCTCTCCCCTTTTGTCCTTCTCCAAACTTTTGACAAAAGAATCTTGCTCTCAGATTTTTCTACTTTCTTACTTTCTTATGTGTACCGCAATATAGCTTCTGACTCAATGACTCACGTTGGGCCAAAGTTCAAATAAAACAATTTATGATAAGCCTGCACATGATCTTCTCATTACTAAAACAAATGAGTATTTTGTCTTTAGGTGTACATCACAGTTATTCTTGAGCTTTTCTGCTACTTTTGATTCACCTAGACCTCTCTAATACATCATTCGTCTGTTTTTCTTTTCTTTTTTTTTTTTTTTCATTTTGAATCGACTTTCTCTGTGTTGTGTGATCTTTTTCCTCTAGTAGCAACTCCAATGTGGCATTTTTCAAGGTTTTGGTCTTCAGCTGCTGAAAATTGTGGCCGCCATCTCCTGGTGTGATCAGCTGCACTCTCCTACTTTCTGCTTCTACCCACCTGTGATGGTGACATACAGAGCCCAACCACCTGCCACAGTACATCCTGGAACTTCACATTCTGAAAATGCTGAACCAAATATGCAGCTTTGGTTTTCTCTTTTCTTTTCTTTCTTTTCCTTCATTTTTTTAAAGACAGGGTCCTGAGAAGTTGCCCAAGCTGGCCTCAAAATAATACTTAGCATTGCTACATGGTAGGCTCATACATAAATCAAATGTCTGATCACTGTCTCAATTTTAGAAATGCCATCTTAATCATTCATATCAGAAATCCCAGAACAGAAAGACATGAGAATCAAATCCAAACAAAATACCAAATCGTTCCAATATGACAAATAAAAAGGCACACACCAGGCCCAAGACATGTACTTTCATACCAGAACAGAGAATCGACATTTTTCGTAAGAGACCATCTCTGTCCATTAGGAAGAATACTGCTGGCTTCTTGAAATGAATCCTGAAGACTAAGAGACCATGAAGCAATTTTCTTTTCTGAGGGAAAGAACCTTCAAGTAGGATTCTACATTTGAATAACTTATTATGAACTCCCAGACAACTTTCCCACTTAAAAATTGTACTATAAATATGTATATTAACAGAATGAAGAGGAAGAAGTGGGTGGGATTGGGACTAAGAAAGAGAAAGCTAAAATCACATCTACCATTATCATAAGTTAGTAGATAATGACTCAATGAATAAACAATGAAATAGCAATACAAGAAATATAATGCTGAGCAATATGGCAAAAAGTATGCAGAAATACGTAACAAAAGCATGAGGGTATGGAAGGGCACGGCATAGGCTGTTTTTTTTTAATCAGTCTATGATATAAACTGATTTATTCTACTGTGTCTACACTTATCAATTTTGCAAGAAATAAAAGTAAAATGAAAAATGTAGAGTAAAAAAAAGTAAAATATAAAGTGAAATGAACTAGGGAAGCAGTATATGTGTAGACAAATACGTGGATAAGAAGAAGCTTGGACAAACTCTGCTCAACTAATTTGATTACCACACTTCCGTGATTTGTTGCTTAGAAGACCAAAGACAATGAATCATTTAAGAATAAGTTACAGCAATAAAAATAATCATCAATAGTCTGTGGCTATGATGCCAGTAAAGATTCTTCGTATTTTAAATTCTATAAGTATTTCCCAATATGTTCTTCTAGTTACAGTTTCAGTTTGAACATGTATTTCTTAATGTTTTTGGAATTTGGCTGACAAGCAGGAAAAAAAATTTAGAAATCTAGATAATGCTTGTCTTCCAGAAATCCAGATCTACAACAGTACTATGCTACAGTTGATTTTACCCTTCTGAATCTTAAATTCTTGCTTCAATTATTTCAAGGTGTTTTCATTTTGCTGCTGTCATTGATTGGCAATATTTTCGGGTTGTTAGATTTCCCCAACAAGGAATTTCAAAAGATAACACTACCATTAGTGATTTTGCTTCTGATTTGGGACCCGAATATATTAATATTTTATGATGGAGTAAAACTGTTATCAAGGGAAAAATTCCAGTATCTTTCTATGTCCATTTTTTTTAATATCAGCTAACTATAGACCTTCTCCTTTTCTTCTGGCTATTACATGGGAGATAAGAAATTCCATCTCTTACTCACTACCTGGTAACTTTTACAATTACGCTCACTGAATTTATTTTTCATCAAATCCCACGATTTATATCTAGAATAAGCTATCAAGTTGTGGATTTTGACATTTAATTCTCTTTTAAAACCAGTGCTTTCCTTTGTCAAAACTGCATTAAAATAGGTAATTATTTTCGGATCCTCACTTTTAAAATATTTTAACATTACAGAATTATTTAAATGTACATTTTCTCACATTTTAGCACACTTTGACTAGAGTTGATAAAACACATATTTCATATAAAGTTGAGGGGCTGAGAAAATTATATGAATTTATTCTTATCTAGCCAAGAATATATGAGATGTAAATTCAAAGCAAAAAGGAAAGGTAAGTTGTATGTTTTAAAAGAAAGAAGACCGACATTTCACATCCATGAGGATTAAAATGAGAAGACCCTTAACAGCAATATCCAAAGGATGTATATTAACCTACAAGGTACTGTTTCTTTCCCAAGACATCACCGAAGGATGTGAGAAACTTCAAAAGAAGCAAAAGAATCTGTTTACTCTTAGTGATACAAGCATTTTGATTCAGATTTAATATTTAAAACAATCATTTTCAGTTCCACTTTAATGGATCTATGTTTTAAGTTTTCTTAGTCAATAAGTAAATTGTGCCTATGTATGATAAAATATACAGTGCATGTTTAAATTTTTTAAAAAGTATTACAGGAGAAGATATGTTATCATTGATCCTCTCAAAATCCTCCCTTCACTTCAAGCACACTTATCCCATCATTCTTGCCACTTTCTGAAGCAGTTCTGGAAGTCCTCTTTCGTGTCCTTATGAGATGTGATAAAAAAAAAACACAGTGAATGCTGTTGCTGTGTGTCGTCCAGCAGAAAGGCAGCCTCCTAAAAACATTACAGCATGACCTCATCCACCTTATTCACTGGATCTGACAACCTGCAACTTCTGGCTCTTCCCCGAAGTCAAAATGATCATGAAAGGTCAATATTTTTAAATAATTTAGCAAACAGAGGCAACTCCAGCAGCCCGAAGTAAAGACACTCACAAAAGACAGCTTCCAGAACTTTTTTACAATGTGTTTGAAGCCAGAGGAAGTATTTTGAAGGGTGTTAATGGCAATGTCTCTTCTACTATAATAAATTTTTAAAATTTAAACATTCAGCGTAGTTTTCGATTACACCTTGTATATAACTTGTATTCAACCATGCTCAGCTATCACTGAATTGTTAAAATGAAAATCAACTTTAGAAAACTCAAGTCTAAATTTTAGGTAACTCAACCAGAAAGACATGAGATATGATGCTATAGTCACTTACAACACCGTAGGAAAGACTAAGGAGAAAAGGAGCTGCTATAATGCCTTCATCTTGTCATTTTCCTACCCTCCCCAATTTATTGAAATTATTTTCTAACTTCTGTTGTTCTTATTGCCTTTTTCATTCTATGCTCTCTTTCTGCAACATTCTTGAACTCTAAGTGAGACAAGGTCTCTTGGCCTAATTTCTCATATATTTCTTAAACCATCTCTGAAAGCCGTGTCAAATAGTCTTAATCTCTTTAACCTAATCACAGAATCCTCAAATAGGATAACTCTGATCAACTCATGAATTTTTCCCACAAAACCGTCAAAATTTACTACTAACAATGTAAGGACTACAACCAAAAACAAACAAAAAAAGACTTTATAAGTTATTTTGCAAGGATATATTTTCATAACATTGTAAAATAACCCAAAGCCACTTTGGGAACTGTTTCACTGGTTTAAATAATATACAATAGGGTTTGCCAATCTTCTGGAAGTAGCATGCAAAATCTACATCAATTCACGATAATCTAGGGTTTTGTGTGCCAGTAAAAACCTTTCGCTTTAAAAAATCACTATAGATGCAAATTTCCATGCCACAGGATTACCAGGGGAATGAAATGTATTTTCATTGCAAATATGCTAATGTTTCTCCTTGTGAGACTCTGTGATCAAGAATGAGAGTGTGACCTTGTTCTCACCCAGATGGGCAGAGGTTGGGTGGAGGAGGATGAGAAGGGGGAGGAGATGTGGGAAGCTTCGGGTCACCGAAGGAAACTGCTGTTCGAAAGCTGAAAAATGCATACATTGTGGGGGCGGGGAGGACCTGTGTTTATCGGACACTTACTGCATGTTTAGTTATTGTATTGAATACAATATTTACATGATCACATTGAATTCTCACAATAAATGACAGAAACTAAGCCTGAAAGACTTAGTCTGCTGTAGACCTAGAAGTCATCACTAACTTCTTCCTTGACAGTCTATGCAGGTGCTCCACCTATTGAGAGTACAATTTGTGTGATTATTTCTCTCCTCCAACTCTGATTTCAAGTGGTAGCTATAATTTCTACTGGGCCAAGCTCACAACTACATTGTCTTTCAGGACAGGTAGTGAGCAAATTAGTCCAAAAAATTCTGCTACTATCATGCTACTTTTTAAATTTAACTATATTTGACGTATGCAAAAATAGCAGACAAAAAATGAGACAATGTAAGAGTTTTATGATGTAAAATTTCTCACAATGAAAGAAAAACTTTAATTTAAAAAATTATTCAATATTTTCACCAAATTATCTCTTTGCGAGATGGCTACATTCATTGGCCTTATTCCATTTGTTATTTCTTCCTTGCCTGAAATTTAACATCTTATTTTTTGGTTCCTTATACTGATTTCAAAAAAACTGTCTTACCTATTGCCCACATTGGATTAGCCAACGTTCTTCATGGGTTCTTTGTGTCCAGGAATCAAATCTGATTCACCCTTTCAAGAATTCACAGTAATCTACATACAGAAAATACCGAACTGAATACTGGCAAGTCTCTACGATAAATATCCAGAAGGAAGAATGCCATCAAAGAATTATAATGTGCTTCCTGTGTACCAAGTACTCTGCCGTTACCCTTATTTTCAAAATAAGGTTAAAATGGAGGTACCGAGCGTGCTTCCATCTGTCAGCCTCATTTCTGACCCTTTGGAAGTTGCCAATCTCTGTCGCCAGTTCTGGAGGCTCTTGGGAATACCGTGAGGGGTGTGACAATTTCACATGGTTCTCTGCATCCTGTATGTAAAGGAGTCCTAATAACAACCTTTTAAAGCATTTGTTTGTTTGTTTGAGACAGGGTCTCTCTATGTAGTTCAGGCTGCCCTCAAACTCACAGAGATCCTGGGATCCTCAGTTCTGGGATTATAGGTGCGTACCACCATGCCCATTTTAAAACTGATTTCTAATCTGCCTGATGAAATGCACATATAGAAAAATCAGAAACTACTTCACTTTTTTATGTTCTCATTTTACTCAGAAAATCTTTCCTTCCTTTCCTCTGAGTGAACTTAGACTATTTCCTTATACTATTTTCATTTAAACAAAAACAAACTTGGAGAAGAATATAACTTCTAGAGATTAGTCTACTATTTAACTGTTTTTTCTGGGATATGTGCTGTGCTAAAAACCTATTTTTTCAAATTGTACACTCTAACAAATCATGTTAGTAAATTAAATACACCTAATAACTTCAGTGATTAACTATTTTTTTCCTACATTGTTTTTCTTGGAGGGGTGCTGGGGGTCGAACTCAGGGCCTTGCACTTGGTAGGCAAGTGCTCTACCACTCAGCTAAATCCCCAATCTCTCTGCTATTTTTAAAAATAAAACAAAATTTAAAAAAATACTAAACAGTGAGCCAAATATCATATCCTTTTTTTCTTGCATTATTTTCCCCTCTCCATCCCTCCTCCACATTCATTTCAAGAATACGGTGATCAATATCCCCAGTAAAAGTATAGTGAGTTCATTATTCTTTTTCTTACCCTTAAGGGGCGAAAGTTTTGGAATTCTAACCTGTATCAACTTGGAGAAGAATAGAGCTTCTAGAGATTAGTCTACTGTAGATCTGATGACGATTTTAAAAAGCAGAGTAGAAAGCGTTTTCTTGATCCTACACAACATGAGAGTTTCCATTTTTACAGTAAAACTTTTTACAACCTCAGACATTCCTTGATGTATTTTCCTGTATAGTATCAACACAAACTAGAAGGAAACACAAATGTACTCTGAAGCAAAAAGTGCTGAAATCCTCCAAAATGCTCTAAAGCTAACAAGCAAAACTTTCAGGAGACACCACCATCCCAGAATGTTCTCTTTATAATTTACAAAGGCCAAGAAATCTGCGAAGAGTGTCAGGGAGTCTCACGTCATTGAAAGTCAATGGATTTTGTAAAAATTTAGATAAGATAGTCTCAGAAGAAAACCCACTTGTACAATGAAAAGTCCTGTACCTAAAATTTAACACATGGCCCGAAAAGGCCCAAAATACAGATTTCTACCATTGATTTTAGGGAGCCTTCCTCTGATGGGTCTCCAGACAGTAAATCTTTTGGCAGGATCCGTAGTGGTTAACTAAGAAATCCAAATTGGGAAATAACAAACTCCAACTTTGTTTTACTTTATCAATATTGCTAAGGGAGTGATGTCATTGTTTGGGGGTTTTGCAAAGACATTCCATGTCACTTCAGTTTTAATACCAGGCTGGAGCCTGCATGGTCTGCCAGCATAAGCCAGATAAACAAAGACCTGTAGTCTTTCTATTCATCTCCGGATAGTTGTTCAGAAAGATTCTGGAAAATATGCCTATTATGAACTAAACATTTCACTTTTCATTTTATCCATGTGCCAGAAGTCCATTCCTTGGATAAACACTTTACAAACTGACACTCTAAAAGTCACTAAACATGATAAAGTACGTGTGCATCAGTTCAGGGCTGATTAAATATTTTTCTCTCTCATGACAAATGAACAGTTACATGCTATATGAAACGACTGGAACCAACATTCCCCTTCCCTCCTGCCTGCCTGCCTGCCTGCCTTCCTTCCTTCCTTCCTTCCTTCCTTCCTTCCTTCTCTCTCTCTGTCTCTCTACCTCTCTCTCTTTCTCTTTCTTGGTTTTATTTTGCATGAAAGATTAATTTCATTTCAACTCATTTGTTATGCAATCTAGACTTTGGTGCAATATCACTCAAGTAATATTACATGTAGAAATAGTATTTATTTTTTAAAATGTGTGATTTAAAGTTCTTTAACAAATTTTTTTTCTATTATTATTTCTTGCCTCTGATTGATGGTCATTCCAATTGCCTTTGCTAATATTTAAGTGAAATGGGAGAAGAGAGTCTAGTATATTCTCTTCAAAAGTTAAAAGAATCTATGAAGTAATTAAATATAAACTATACAGACAAATGCTCATCACATAATAATGCTAAAATAGAGGATATTAATTCATTACTTCTGTATGATTGTGCTAATTGCTTCTCTATTCAACAAATTCACTATGGCCTTCTGGTGTGATCATAAGATTAAAAGAGCTTGGAGGCAGAGCCAGGAATAAGGCACGTTCATAGCATCCATGAGGCCCTGAGTTCAATCCCTAGTACTATTCACACATGGAAGGGAAGAAGGAAGGAAGGAGGGGAGGACGAAAGGAAGGGGAAGGAGGAAAGGGGGAAAGAGAGAAAGGGAGGAAGGGGGAGAGAGGGACAGGGGTGGGAAGGGAAGAAAAGGGAAAAGAAGGGAAGGGAAGGAGATAGTTAGGGCTAATCTTTCTAGTTCCTTTTGGATCCTGAAAGGGGAAAGGCTTCTAAAACATTTTAGAAACAGTTTGATACAAAAACTTCAACATACATGTATCATATATCTATATCTACATCTATGTATCTTCTATTGGAAAATATAAACATTTTCAAAACAAATGTTTTAATCTCTAGGAAAAGTCACTAAACTCCTAGAAAAATATACTTTAAAATAGTATTAGTGGTACATTCATGCTACTTTGCTTGCTGCTGCTCACAGAAGGTGGGAAGTAAGTAGTATATACTTTTCACCTTAATTCTCTTTGCCCAGAATGTCACCTAGATAAACTAATTAGAATAAGTTATCTAATGTAATAATTAAAACATAATTCATATTTTGCTTTCAGTAATTCCTATCAGCTTTATTAATGCCAAAAATAAATTTAATTAAAGCAACAGATAGCTGATAGCTGGATTAAAGTGTGTTTGTAAAACCTGTTTTTATTCTACTTCAAAAGTCAACTTCACTGAAAAATAGGTGTTCTACCTACGGAATTTAAATAACAGAAAAAAAATTCGAAGAAAAATGTATTACAAAGTAATAAATATTTCAAAGTATGGTTAGGTCTGCTTCTTTATTCTTTAAATTTATATAAAGAAATGATCATTTATCAGTCAAATCCAAAATTTCCATATTCTGTGCTTGTGAGGTGACATAGATACTAATTCTGTGAGAAAATAAAAATAAACATATTTTGTCTGGTGATACTTTTCCACAATTGAAGAAAGCCATGTATGCTAATTAAAAATAAAATAAAAGCAGAAGCTGAAACAAACACACATAGTGGGAATATAGCCAACTTTAACAACATTCTGTTGAAATCCATATTGTAATACAATATGATAGTTTGGCTTGCCCAATGAAATCATCTGAAGATTAGAACATATTCACGTGAGTTTTATTTGAATGTTGGATATGGTTCAAGCCTTATTTGCCCAGCTGCCTCCTTTCTGAGAGAATTGATAAGTTAAAGTATGTATTGAAAAGCTATATATTTTGCTTTTGTGAAATAGGAGCCCGAAGTTCCACTTCTTAGAATAGAAAAAACTATGAGTAAACAAAATTAGCACATAAAACTATGATGCTAATAAGTAAAGTATGAAAGAAGATCCAAGTTCCTTTAAAACCCATACTAAACCTTTGTTTCTTTTGAACAATTTTAGTTACGAAATTATAAAATGATCTGAGAAACACATAATATTCTACTATAGAATTTTTTTGGACATACTAGGACCTGAGGACAAATGAGTATAATTCCTTCAAAGCCAGCTGACAATGTGCATGCATATAGTTTATGGAACATTTTCTCAAGAATAAGCCCCAAAGATCTGAGCCTACTGCAAAGAACAAGGAATTCTACTCCTACGGCCCAAGAGGACGGAAAAAGAGACAAGGTTCTCACTCCTTTTACAAATGAAGATGCTGAGGCCCAGGCACTTGATGTGGTTTATCTACTTGCATTTCTGGAGTAGCAGAGCTGCACTTAGCGAGGACATGAGGGATTGACCCACACACAACTGTACCTCCTTTCACAGTAAGCTTGTTGAGCACACAAAGCCCTAAATTACTCCAGACCTTCGGGAAATTGCTCTTTTGGTACAGAAAAGGTGGGTGTCACTATATGATCATCCTTTGATCCTTGAAGCACCCGCTAGCCTAACTTAGCAATCACAGTGATCTATAAATGACTCTGAACCATTTCTAAAAATCAAGGCATATAAATTGGTGGCCAGTTTGTTACTGGGTCTCTTGCCAAAGGGCACAGAGTAAAAGCAAAGCCTTTAAACATTACCAACATGATACGACAAAAACTTCCTTATATATTCTATATCTCAAGGTTAAAGGGCTAATGGAAGGCTGGAAAACAAAGGTAACTTTGTGTTTAATGAAACAAGCAGACCAAGTAGAATCAGTCTGTTTATAAACCATCTTACCACCAAAATGGATTTCATCTGGCTGCTGGTAACATGGTACATAGAACATAATAAGAATAACCTATAATAAAAGTTAAAGGAGGGAAGGAAGACTGAGAAAGTCATATTCCTGGCTCTCCTCTACCTTGGGGTTTTGCACAGGCAACTGGAATACCAAGAGGTCAAACAGAGGGAGTGTGTTTTGTACATGTTTTGTTGCAATTTTAGTGGGGTTGCATGTTATGGATAAAGAGATACTTGGCCATTTTAAGTACAAAGAGGAATGGCATAAAAGACCAGAGTTTAGCATCCTAAAGACGTTTCCACAGGCAGACAGCACACTCGGTGATCCACCATTGGTGGGAGGAAGACGCATAACATAGACAAGGCCTCTCGGCTGGGAAGGAGACACGGAACTCTAGTATAGGGGTCAAAGTCCACCATTCCTCAACTGCCTGAGAGCAGCCCGCTGGCCTGGGCCTGTGGGAGCCCCGGGCACCCCAGGCAGGAGTGCTTCTGCCTGCTCATGATGGTGGGGGCGGAAGCAGTGAACTTAGCTGACGCTGTTACACTGAGTTTGTGAGTATTAGAAAGACTGTATGCAGGAATGTAGTACGCGATTTCATTTTTAAGCCTGCGTTCCCAGGAGTTGCCCGGGATCAGCATAGCTGGTTGTTCAGCCAGCAGTTGGTGAGAGGCCTTGCAGAAGAAGTTCCTAGTATCAGAGAGGCTTAAAATATACATCAACAGGTCTTAGCACAGTCGGCCCCACATACTGGCCTGATACTCATGAGTAGGTGCAGTCTAGTGGTTTAGGCACGGCCTCTCAATCTCCAGCACCCACTGTGATCCCCGAGCCTCCTTCCTGGCTGCCTTCTTCTCTTGTTCTTTCTGTTAAACTTCTGACTGTCTGGCCATTTGGCTTGCTGCTGCCATATCATGGAGCTACAAGAGCCCTCTTCAACTGGTTTCCACCAAGACAAGGAACTTCTTCAATAAAACTTTTCCCTAGTGAATAATCAGATTCCCTTAGAAAGTGTGATGGTTAATTTTATGTGTCAACTTGGCTAGGTTATCATGCCCAGTTTTGGGTCAATACCAATCTAGTTGTTGTGAAAGCAGTTTTTAAATGTGATTAACATCTAAATCAGTAGACTTTAAGAAAAACAGATTCCCCTTCATAACATGGCTGGGCCTCATCCAGTCATTTGCAGGCCTCAGACTGAGGAGGAGGTTCCCATGTAGGAAGGAATTCTGTCTCTAGACCACTGTCAGACTTGAGATTGCAACATCAACTCCTATTGGAATTGCCAGCCCGCCTGGCTAATTTTAGACTTGCCAGCTCCTAGAATCACATGAGCCAATTCCATAGAATAAATAAATCTCTCTAAATTTCTCTCTCTCTTCCTTTTTCCTCCCTTTCTCCCTCTCTCTCTCTCTCCCTCCCTCTTCTTTCTCTATATATGCACGGGTACACACACACACAAACACACATACATTGTGTTTTTCTGGAGAACCATGACTAAAAGAAAGAAAAAGGAGAAAAGATAATTGAGGCAGAAAAGTGGGGACATATCTGATATACTTTTCTCATGTTTGGTAATCTCCATTCTGGAAGTGAAAGTGAATCACTCTGTCCTGGATTTGACTTTTGAGAATTGACATTTGATAGTTTTCTATAATCAAAACCATTAACCTTTATTCTTGGAACAGATTCCTTCTGTCTTCTGTTTTCTTGCACTTCCACAATCCTAAACCTTATTTGAAAGAGGAGGTGCTATGCTATTAACAATAATTTGGTACTCAATGGAATTAGACATCATCTAGAGTCATAAAAATAAAATTTAGTTGTTCATTTTGGAATTCAAATATAGCATTATATTGGATTTGTTTTTGTTTTATGCTTGAAAATAAAAAGTAAACTAATAACTGGTTCCTTGAGATGAAATATACTGAGCACTTTACCAGCCTATCTTGAGAAAAAATACTACATGAAATACTATGTGAAATACTATAAGAAAAGAAAGCAATATCTCACCATTTATGAGTCTCTGTCAATGAAGTCTCCTCTGCTTCCTGGTCAATTTTAGCTGAAAATGAAGAAAAGGATGTGAGACAGACAAGTAGTTATATTCTCCCATGCAAAATATGATCTCAATAATATGAAATATAACTATCAATCGTAATATATACCGAGAAGTTTATTTTCTATCTATGAATGTCAGTGATATATATGATTAAATGATTACATTTAATTTTAATTAGGTTGACACTATTATACCAACACAGATTTGATACATTACATAACCAATAAAGACTTAAAGCTTCTAAATTATGTCCTAACAGCAGTCACAGGAACCTGAGAAAAGAAAACACTAATTTCATGTTTACCTCAAGTGTGTCAGGGTTTAAATGCCAACAATTAGCTCAATTCATTGAAAATAATTCTCACACAAATGCAAGCACCAAGTCATAAGCTAAACAAATGGTCTCTAACCTTCTTCGGTTATAGTATTGAACTCTGCAATGGGCTCTCTGTAACAGAGATCACAAGTAAATAGATCATGATCTGTTCTGAAAGGGGAGGTGGGGCAGGATACCCATTTATTCACTATAATTTTTGTATAAATTTCAAAAAAGGAATTTGCTTAAAATTACATAGGAACTGTCAGGTAAAGTAAGTATGGTAGTGTCTTTCGATTTTTGTATAAGCATTGTAGAATTTATGTATTACTCTACCCACACCCTTACCTGTCTCTTCTACATTACATCTCGTACAAAAGCTCCAAAGATACAGCTATTTCAAATAATTGTCTCTTAGTATTTTTAACTATATTTTAAAAGGTAAGTTGTGACCCGCTCATTTGATATCATAGTTAGTGACCCCAGTTTGGAAATCGCTGAGCTATAGGATTAAAAAATAATAATAATAAATTAAAAACCTGACACTGTAAATGAAACACTTGTCTTTTTATAATCATTTCCTTTTGGGTCACCCTTGTGGCCATTTGCATAAGTTAAAAGACAAGATGGAGTAAGGAAGTTGATTATAAAAAAAATTGGAACTGTATACCTGAAATAAAACTCAGTCGCTTGGGAACTGTTAAAGCGCCTTTATCACTACTTACAACACAATAGTACGGCTTGGGTTGGTTAATGTTTTACAACTTCAGACAGCATTTTCTCGACAGTCTGTAAGGAGTCTACAAAGTCACAACTGAGTGCCGCGCTGCCACACTTTGCCAGGATTGTCAGGATTTAACAAGATCATTTGAGTTAGCAAGGGAATATTTTCCTTTCTTTCCTTTCCCATTTTGTATTTTAGATTGCTTACATAAACTTATAGGTCAATTGTTAGCCATATTAAAAAAAACAGAATACATGTTCCGTGATATTGCTTTGAAAAGGCTCCAGTATGAACACACTGTCTTGTAAAAATCTCCTCTGGATTGCCTACCATAAAACAGGATCTGTTTCCAGAAATAATTCTAGAACCACATAAAATTTGTTTAAGGGAAAATTTTAAAAAGCACCACAGTGCACACCACTACTTTCAGGAAGAAGTTCTTTTTTTTCTTTGTAAAATACAATGATTAAGAAGACTGAGATTAGAAGAAAGAATTTCTGGACTAGTTTATGATTCAAGTAAATGGTTTATAAAACTTAAAACATCCAAGAATGATATGCCAGATATCTGTATTGTATTCCCGACTCGGCCACTAAAAATAGAAATGTGACTTTAAGTGAATAAGATTAATCTGTTAATACATACAAAATATTTAGCATAATTTCTCTAATAATTAATAAAGGCTAAATAAATGTCCCTTTTGAAAATTTTGGACTTAAACATCTTAAAATTCTTTCAGTGATGGAATACATACTTATGTTTACCTAAGTCAATCACTATTTTATTATGTTTCAACAGCACAGGCAGATAAAGAAAACACACTCTTGTGGTTTTTCAAAGCCTATGCTCCTAAATAGTGAGAAAGGGGATAAAGTGAGTTTCCACTGTCCACAATGGTTACTTCTGATGCGCACCAAGAAGGTGCTTCCTTCATTGTATGAACAAATCTGGCTTTTAAAAAAAACCCACTTTAATCCAGTGTGGCAGAAGACTGATTCCTACCAAAGGAATTAAAAAAAAAAAAAAAAAGACTCTCTTAGCAAATTTAAGAGCCATATCACAACATAAAGCCAAAATAGAATCACAGAAAATACTTCAAATTTCTCTACTATCCATTATTTTTACATGATTACAAAGCTAAGGGAATGTGTACATTGAAACTGTAATCAGCTTTAATAAACCATCAAAATAGACATGAAAGAAAGTACACCAGAGTGCACATTTCAACTCTTGACGTAGAGTCAACAAGTCAGAGAATTGGAGAGATCTTCCTTTGTAGGGTAATCTCAGGAAAAACTTTCTGAATAGTTGGGGTGCAATTGCTGTTTTTCTGGGAACACTGAAATGCCAATTTCCAACACACTGTCTGTACAAACACACCATCAGTGTTCTGTTGCCACAGTCCTTTCAGACACATTCATGACACTAACCTACTGACAGACGAAGAGTGTGATTGCTTTAGGTTGTGAGGATGAACCTACCAAACTGAGTATAATTTAAGCATAGAAAATCAAGGCATTGTTTGGAATAAAATAACTCTGCCATTTATTCAGGGTGCATGCAAGCTAAGTTCACACACTGACCCAAATCTGCAGTTCGAGGAACAACTTGCACAGGCTGTGAGCTGCCACTGCGACCTACACAGACATCCAATCACGTCTTTGTGACACAGAAAAAGCAGCGATTTTCTATGTATAACATACTCATCAGTGTGGATGTTTAAATTTCCTGTGCTATTTTTTAGAAAAATAAAAAATATTATAGTGCATTTCTGATGACACAGACAGATGGTTTTGTGAAGTTTTGAAATGCAGTGTTCTTTCTAGCAACAGTTTCCTACATACCTATAATTGGCCATCACTAAATGAGATTAAAATAAAGTATGCTGAGCTGGGGCACACCTATATCCCCAGCACTATGGGAGGCTGAGGCAGGAGGATTTCAGGTTAGAGCCCACCTTGGGCAACTGAGTGACTTAAGTAGACCCGGTCTCAAAATAAAAAATTAAAGGGGAGTGATGTGTGCCCGGGGATATAACTCAGTGTGAAGGCCCTGGATTCAATCCCCAGTACTGAAACAATAAAAATAAGTTACACTAAATCAATTACATGAAAGAAGAGATATAAATGATTTCAACTGTCCATATCAAATAAGGTCAATTTTCTCACACACAGAGAATACAGCTCTTTTTTTTTTTTTTTGAAGTATCTGTTGAAGATCATAGCCTTCTACCCAGTCATGATGAAGAACACCACAGGAAAACTAGCAAAGCACTTCAGATAGACCAACAGGCAACCCGCCGGCCAGGTGGCCTTGGCCACCCTGACAGAGGTGTCTCCATGATTCTAATCCGCATCGGTGCCCCAGGGCCGCCCACGGCTCCGGTCTCAGGGAGCAAGCCCTTCTACACCTGGCATCTGTCGCCATAAAGGCTGCACTTTCCAAGCAGGGGCTTCTTACTACTTCACTGCTCATTTCCAGCTCCTGCAAAGCAGTGTTCAGGTCTTGAATATCATATTTCATGTCAGACAAACCCGGATTTGAATTCTCCTTGAGCCACTAAGTTGTACATTTTCATAACTGTGACTATTACTTTGGTGAAACACCTTTTCTTCATCACTGAAGCAGGGTAATTCTTTTTCAATGAGTTGCTTCACTACTTAATAAGATAATGTATAAATCACCTGGTGCAGAGCAATACCCTTCTTGTCCTTCCTGTCACTTCCATATCACTGTTATTACTAAAAACGATGGGGGCGCACTGTTTCCAAAATGTGAAGTCCTCAATGCTGGAAGCACCACAAATCCTTTTAATTCTTCTGACAGAATCTAGATGCAGAATTAGATACATACTTTGCTAAAACAGTATCTCTGCAGCAATATAGAGAGACTACAGCCCCAAACCTTTTCAAACTCTGGCAATAACTCTAAAACATATTTAATAGCTTTTTTTTCCCCCTACTTAATTTGTGGTTTTTTTTTTTCTTTGTTTGAGATGGATCTTGCTATGCTGCCCAGGTCTGCCAGAGCTCCTGGGCTCCAGTGATCCTCCTGCCTCAGCCTTCCTCATAGCTGGGACTGCAGGCCTCAGCAACTATATCCAGTTCTATGATGGTTTAAACAGACCTAAAACAGAGAATTCCCAATGCATATAGTACAAGCAGAGGCCAATAGCATCTTGGACCTTTTTAAATTCTTAAATACTCATGGCATAGAAATAAAATTGCTGTAAGGAAGAGGATAACACTTTAGAGAGAACCTGCTGTAATCCAAAAGAAAAAAACAATGTCTTAAAAAGTTTGCAACACTTCTCTAGGACAGGCCTTTTTAATCCCAAACATACTATAGAAACCATTCATATCTTGATGTCTGAGATCCACTGCCGAACAATTACATATAGTAATTAAGTACATTGAAAAGAGAATTAGTAGGAGAGTGAGAATCGAGACAGTGAAATAAAGCAATCAGTTTTTCACTGACCCTGGAGAGAAAGAACAGGGTGATGTAGTACAAGAAAAAGGCAAAGTAAAAAGTGGTTTATTCAGACTGTCTCCAGGGAATAGCAGTAACTTTTATTTTAATAGGCCATAAACTGGAGAGAGAAATGGACCCTAGAGACGTTGATGAGTCAGTTGCTACTTCTTAGAGGCAAATTGGGTATCTTACTTTTCTCCCTGCTGAGACAAAATACCCAACACCTAAAGTTAAAGGAAGAAAGGTTCATTTTGGCTCATGAAATAGAAGTTTCAGTCTAAGTCGGCTGGTTCCACGGCAGGGTAGCACAGCAGATGGGCATCACAGTGGAGAAAGTGCTCATGGCAGAGCAGGCCGAAGGCGACAAAGTGACAAGGAACAAGCCTGCCTTCTTTCTGTCCCTTCGTATTCCATCCAGGCTACAAGCCTGTTGATTGGTGGCACCTGTACGCAGATTGGAGCATCCATTATCCAGACCCTTAATCCCAGTATCACACCTTCAATCCATATTCACACCCCGATCCAGCCACTTTCAAAAGGCCCCACCGATGACCGCATGAGGCTTTGGGGGACACCTAGAGACAAGCCATAACACTCGGCCTTATATATTATCCAGAAGTTGCAACTGTCATTTTAGTGGTAATGTTCCCTGGGACCCTCCCAAATCTCAAGTCGTAGAGATACGCAAAACTTGGGGCAGAGAAAGGCTTTAAATGGACCATAAAACAAACACTGAACACAGTCTTTTATGTATTTCTTTGGTCATTTTTCTCTCCACCTATGTATTTGTTTTAGATAGGTAAATATGATTCTTCTATAGGTCCGATTCTAGCAAAGAGATCACTGGCTTGGATGGTCCCATGTAACTCAACATGCAACTGGTTAAAAATAGTATTTTAATAATCCTATTTCAGTACTTCAGCATTTGGAGGTATCTTCTCCAACAGTGCTAATACTTCCTCCCCCAAAATCTCTGCCTCCGCAAATATTTCCCGCTGGTTGCTGTCCTACTAAGTTACTATTTTGACCCTGTGATCAGTGTCTGTAGTCGCCGTCTGGCTCCAGTGTCTTTGCAATGGGAAACATTTCTGCTGAGCGTGTTCCAGATGACTGAGTACGCAGAGGCACGGAACGGCCGGCCTTCCCCATCTTGAGCTTTCATGAGGGAATACCACATATTCCCAGGTAATTGGAGACAGAGTCGCGTTTGAGTAATATCAGATGGAAGGCAGCTCAGAACCCTTTCATCTGCTTGTCTAGGCTCTAAATCTTTTTGCTATTTTTCTTTTTATTTAAAGTGTTAACTAGTTTTTGTTTATAATTAGCTATGAATGTGCATTTCAACTGCTTTTAAGTGCAGCCAGTATGGGTTATTTTTTAGACAGATGCAGTTCCTTTCTTCTGAGTCATTTAAAATTGCCATTTGACTGCAGATATATTGCTTTAGTCTTGTGAATTTTCAGATACTTCTCCTTTTGACAATGAGCTAGAAGTCAAGTGAATTTAGGTAGTTTGGACATGTAAAGGTACAACTACCTGAACATCTTTCCTTAGATAGTAAAAGCAAACACTAAGTCCAAATGCATCCCTCCCTTTATGGTGCACATGTCTGTAGGATGATAAAATAAATGCCATGGAAAACTCCAGAGAGGAGGAAAGCTAATATCTAAGAAGGATCAAATCACAACTTGGTCTTTGCAATAATTCATAACCACCTTTCAGCTAATACTGAGAGTTATTTCAGTTTTGTACATTAAAATATATACATGTTTGTTTCTAGAAATTCATACATATATATATATATATAACATCAATGCTCGCTATTAAAAAACAGGAAATATACACACAATAAAAAATGATGCATACTTCAAAATTTTGATATATGTGGCTTTTGGCCAACGTGACAGTATAGGAAATCCATGCACTATTAATCACCCAGCCTAATGTACTTATTTAGGTGACAGTGGAGTTCCTTTCTAAATCTTTACATCAAACCCAGAAGTGGAAAAGACCCGGGCAAATATTACATGCATAAACGAGTTTCACATTCTGTAGAAAGTAAGGTCAAAGAGTTCTTGATTTCCAACGAGAAAAATTGTTAACTCAACCTATTTTTTATAGCAAATCATACATAAAAACTAGCACTCCACCAAAAAGGCTAAGCAAGTCTCTGATGGATCTTCACTAATGCAGAATAAAAAAAATGGTATACATAGGACCAATTCCTTTCTCTTTTCTTTACCAAGAAATAGCCATCACAGTGATGCGGATAATTCAAATACACTCCCTTGCTAGTACCGCCCTAAACCTAAATTAGGATCCTTCAGGTGAAACAAAAATCTTTATGACCCTTTAACTAAAAATAGGAAAATGCATGTTTTAAGACCGAGCTTTCAAACTGGCTTTCCACATGCCGAAGGTTAAAACTAGACCTGTATCTTTCCCCATGCACTAAGTTAAAATCAAAGTGGATCAAAGATCTAGATATTAAAACAAAAATACTAAATCTATTGGAAGATAGAATAGGTAGAACTCTTGAAGACATAGGTGCAGGCAAAGACTTTATGAACAAATCCCCAGTTGCCCAGGAAATATCACAAAGAATCAACAACTGGGACCTGATCTTGTTAAAAAGCTTTTGTGCAGCAAAAGAAACTACCAACAAAGTGAAGAGACAACTCACAGAGTGGGAAAAAATTTTTGCCAGCTATTCCTCTGACAAAGGACTAACATCTCGAATATATAAAGAACTCAAAAAAATCAGACCCCCCAAATTTAAAGACCCAATCCAAAAGTGAGCAGCAGAAATGAATAGACACTCCTCAGATGAAGAAGTAGAAACAGCAGATAGACATATGAAAAAATGTTCAACATCGCTGGTCAGATGCAAATTAAAACAACACTGAGATTCCATCTCACTCCAGAAAGAATGGTTATTATCAATAAATCAGCCAATAACAAATGCTGGAGGGGCTGTGGGGAAAAAGAAATCCTTCTCCACTGTTGGTGGGAGTGTAGACTGGTGCAACTGCTATGGACATCAGTGTGGAGATTCCTCAGGGAACTAGGACTAGAGATTCCATTTGACCCAGCTATTCCACTTCTTGGTATCTTCCCAAAAGAATTAAAATCATTATACCGCAGGGATATATGCACACCCATGTTTATAGCAGCACAGTTTGTAACAGCTAAATCGTGGAAGCAGCCCAAATGCCCATCAACAGCAGAATGGATTAAGAAAACGTGGTATTTTTATGCAATGGAGTACTACTCTGCCATAAAGAATGATAAGCTTGAGATATTCCTAGGTAAATGGATGCATCTCGAGACCATACTCCTAAGTGAAATAAATCGGACACACATGTTTAAATACCACATAGTTTCTCTGGTGTGAGAAACTGAAGTGTAAATAAAGACTAAAATGTATTATATTGGAAAAGGGAAGAAAATGTCCAAATGGGAAAGGGAACAAGGGAGGGGGAAAGGAACAGAGGGACAAGAGAAATAAGAAATGGAAGGAAAAAATGCAAACAAAGCTTTTGTAAATGGGGAGAGAGGAGGGGGTGAGGAGAGGGGAACAGGAAAAAAGGAAGCAACAGGGTATATCATGTACAGGTACAAATCCCCAATGATGAATGTTATCAATATGTACATCTAAAATGTACCATTAAAATAATTTTTTTTAAAAAAAGACTGAGCTTTCAATATTAAAAGCAACACCAATTGATTCCAACTTGCCACTCCAAAATAGCAAAACACAAAATGGCTTAAAATAGGACTCTGAAAACCCAAAAAGCTCCCCCTGATGTGTTTTCTTTTCTTCCTAATCTTATTTGCCAAAACAATGCTTGAAGGCGAAGGTATTTCTATCCCAGGGGAAAAGCCACATCACAATGTTTCAGGCAACATTCGAGGGTCTATATTTTGGGATACTTTGTTGTGGATCATATATAAATAACCATTATACAGCCTTTTCCTTCAAGAAAATGGTGCAGGGAGAAAGACAATTTACAATATGTAGATGTTATAGGTATGTCCAAATGGGAATGTTAATATGGATGGTGTTGATACTACTATTCTAATTTTTACACACAGTCACCCACAATAATAAACCTTTACATGAAAGATATGATAATTATTTATTATATCCATTTTACAATCAGGAAATTAGCAATTCCAAACCTTAGTCAAGATATCAGAAGTATTACATGGAAGAAACAGGATTTAAACTGGTACAGGCTGATTCCAAAGTCATAACATTGTCGAGTTACTTATGAGCACAATCAAGAAAAACATCCATCCATTTGCCTAGTGAGAGAGAAGACAGTGAGGAAAAGGCCAGGGATGCAAACAGTGAGCAGGCCTTGGGTAAGTCAAGGAGTGGACACTGGACAGGCTAAACAAAAGCAGTACAGAAAAGACTCAGAAGCGAAAGTGCACCACAGCTCAGGGTCTCCAGAAGGAAAACATAAAGAAAAAAAATGAGAAATATGAGGGAAAATTGTTGTCAGAAAAGCTGTGCAGAGCAGCAGGTCCAGCCACTTATAATGTGATATCACAACAACCAAAGCCAAGGAGATTGCGCTGAGCTCAATTTAAAGTAATGGAAAGACCCTTGCACTTCTGGACTCCCCAGGGACCAAACTCAACTCCTTACTGTAACAGCTAGAAGACTGGGTAAAATATATTAAAAAGTAGTCTTCATAAACTGGACAAGGATCATGGGACTCTAATCTCTGTCAGATCCTTTAATTTTCCTCGATTTCTGCTTAAAAATAATTTCCAAATCATGGGACCTGAGACAGGGCCACAGATGAGAAAGATTTATGTGAGATGATTTAGAGTAAAAGTTTAAGTAGAGAGGGAGAGAATATGAGGAATGAGGAGGAAGATGAGGACAAGGAGGAGGAGGAATAAGATGAAGGAAGAAAGGGAGAAGGGAGAGAAGGAAGGGAGGGCAGAGAGGGAAGGAAATGCTTCTGAAGTTTATTCTTGAGAAATCAATGGAAACATAAAAGTCCAAGAAGATAAATATTTTGCTTCATACTTGTAGCAATAAACCTAAATCCATTGTTTAATTAAGTAAGAATATTTCCATAAATTTTCTGAAAGCTTTTTGATACGTTTTATAACCATCCTTCCTGACTCAACTAAAACATCTAATTATTCAAATTTTTAAAACCTTCTTCAAAAAGTAGAAAATTTCTTCTCCCAAATAATTTAAGTTTGGCTTTCCTTAAATATGTAATAATAAGTTTCTATGAATTTTGTATATATCATTTATATGTA
Source organism: Hystrix cristata (assembly GCA_004026905.1). Classification (NCBI taxonomy): domain Eukaryota; kingdom Metazoa; phylum Chordata; class Mammalia; order Rodentia; family Hystricidae; genus Hystrix; species Hystrix cristata. The sequence goes on along the minus strand of PVJO010007916.1, from coordinate 34,710 downwards.
AACATATTATATATAACATAAAATACATGAAATATTTAATATATCCCTATATCTAAATATAGAAAAATTATTTATGGATTAAAAATGACAAATATTAGAGGACAAAATACTGGCTACTACTCAGTCCTTTCTACTTTGTGAGAGATGTCACCAAGTACTCAATGTATTCTTTTACCCAGGTAAGATTTGAGAATTATCCTCAAAGCAGAGTTCAAGAGGACACTGTCTATCAGATTTGGCAAATGAGATGAGACCATTTGCCATCAAGTTACACGACCTTTTTCATGTGTTAACACGCTTGCTAAGATTCTAATCACGTCCGACACAGAGGGGAAGCTATACCGGCATGTCCATGGTGCCCTGGCTCCATGCTCCCTGCTGCTGCTGACCTCCGAGTACAGACAGGCAGCCAGACACACCCTACATGGACATATTCCCTGCTGTGTTTTGTATCTAGATGTCCCCCAAAGCCTCAGGTGCCTACGGGGGATTTGGGGAGGTGATTGGATCATGGGGCTCATAGCTGACTTGCTATTAGGAGGTGGGGTCTGGTCCGAAGAGGGGCATGACCTGCAAGGCTTTACCTCTTTCCTGGTCCTCCTTTCACTTATTCCTTGCTCCCCCACTGACATGTCCTGAGTGATTCTCCTCCACCATTCCCCTCTGTCACGCTGCAACTACCTTGGAGCCAGCTGACCTTGTACTGAAACCTCTACAAACTGTCAGCCAGAAAAAACTTCTTTAAATTGTGGGTATCGGGCATTTTGTCCCAGAAACAAGAAAGTAACTACGACACTCCTTCACTATTTATATCTCTAGGGGTCCAAATGGCCAAGTAAGGAGAACACATATCAAGTGGAAAGCCAACAAACAAGCAGATTTCAGATATTAATCAGAAAATTTGCTAATTCTAAATGGTTAAATTTGTTATGAATATTTCCTCTGAATCAGCATGTTGGTATTTCCTAAGTAATTATAGAAACGGAAAACTATAGAAACTCTCAGGATTCATTATGCCAGACCTGCTTAAGAAAAAAAGGCTTATAATTTAAAAAGTGCTCGTCATGAACTCAGGATCTAACTGACGTTTCCTCAAAAACTAGAAAGTTTTACAGTAGCCATTAAGGATTGCATTTGGGTGTCTGCTATAAGAGTATAATAATTTGGTCAGGATTTATCTTCATGGTAGAACTCACCCAAGAACCCCAAACTTAAGATTAAAGAAAAAAACTTAGATTTATCGTGTGTGTGTGTGTATGTGTGTGTGTGTGTGTGTGTGTGTGTGTGTGTGTGTAGGACATTAGCTATATACAGTATTTTAAACCTATCTACATCCTCAAGAATATTTACACACTTTAACAATCGTGATTCTAAGACTATTCTGTTTTTTCTGTAAGAGTTCAGGTTATTACGAGTTTGTTGGTGATTGGATTGCAGCAGAATGACAGCGACAAGGAAAAGGAAGTGGCTGGCACAATAAAAGCAACAGACTATTCTGGGCTGGAATCGGGCCAGTGCAGTGGGATTAGAATGAAGTAGATATGTGTGAGGAAACTCGTAGGACTTAGGAATGATTAGGTGAGGACAGTAAGGTCGAGAGCAGTACATGGAAAGAAGAGGCATCAACAATAAGGCTAATATTTGTTTTGACCCAGCAGCTCAACATTTAGGCTTGTACTATTTAAGTATGCATTGTAAGAAATATACACATTTATTCACCATAATTTTTTACTTTTGAAAGCAATGTGGTAGGAAAAAAACCCAGGTTAATAAGTAGAGAAACTAGCAAATAAGTTCTGGTGCAGTTTTACAATGAAATACTATAAAATCATTAAGAAGAACCTACTGGTACAAATTATTTTAAAGATATTTTAATATGAACAAACAATCAAGATAGACTTCTATTTTCAACAATACAATGGGTTAGATAACCAAAGAGTTTCACAACAAAGAACACAGAAAAGGTGGACTAAAATAAAATTGAATGCATGGCTGAGTTGGATAAAACATAAGGAAAATTCTCTGAGGCCATAAAAACAAACAGGAGCAGGATTCCAAAGAGGCATAAACCAGCTCTGCTCTGGGCTAGCACTAAACCCAGAAACTCTGGTTTTGAAAGGGCCACACAGAAAAATTTTGAACAGGGCTCCACGGTGGAAGGAGAAACTGAAAAGTAGCACCTCACTAAATTAGACACCGAGGAAATATGTCTACGTCACAGCAGCTCTAGGTGGAAGAGGGTCCATTCACCTGAGAGTCATAAATCCCCCCAGGCAACCACACCACCCCGGGCCCCAGCACATACTGTGTGATTCTAAAACACAAGGCAAGAATTTCTTTTAAAATAATTCTTGCTTGGTAGTGCCTCCTGATGATTAGCCAAAACAAACATAATGAGAAATATAAAAACATAAAAAGGCCTGAGAGAAAATTTAGATTAGAAAACAAGAAACAAAATTGGACCCAAGGAGAGTTGTCAACGCAGTAAGGGAGGAGAGGCGTCAGGCTTCCAGACAGCTGAAAGGAATTTACTTTGAACCCAGAATTTCATAATTAGCAAGTCTATCTCTCAAAAACAAGTGTGATATAAAGATATTTCCAAACACACAACAATTTACAGTCCAAAGTTTATACCAAAGTGACTTTTAAAAGGGTGAATTTCAGAGAGGAAAAAAACAACCTTAAAAAGCAGGCATAAGAAGAAGAAATGGTGGGCCAAGAAGATGGTATTGGTTAAATTTAAAAGATGAATACATAACACAACAATTCTGTATTGCAGGAATCTGAAACAGAATATGAAATGACATTGGAAAAGAATAGCATATCAGTGGGTGAGAATAATGTTCAAATATTCTAAGGACTGGTACTGTTTAAAAAGAAGTAAAAATAGCACCTTCAGATTTTGATAAATAACTGTGTTAACTGAAAGGAAAATACTGCATGATGTCACTTATATGTGGCATCTCCAAAGAGCAAAACCAAAGTAAAATAAATGAAAACAAAACCCCTCAAGTACACAGGAGTAGAAAGAGTTAAAACACACAAAGTTGCAGCAATGAAGGCTGAATAAACTGAGAGATACAATGTAAAGTATGAGGGCTATAGATAAAAATATTGTACTGCAAAAATAAAAAATAAAACAATAAAATTAAAAAAAGTATTGTACTGCATAATGCACATTTGCCAAGTCAGTACATTTTAGGTGCTTTTGCCACACACACATGCAATGGTGACTGTGTGAAATGATGGATATGTTCATCTTCTTGATTGTAGTAACTAATTTCATTTAGAACATGTATTTTAAGACATTACACTGTGTGCCTTACAAAAATAAGAATTATATTAAAATATCATAGCTATGCATTAAAGGAATAAAGACAACGAATATAACTTCCAAGCAGAAAAAAGGCAAAGTTAAATGAGAATAAAACCTTCAATTAATTTATGGTAATTTCTTTACAAAGATGACCAAGAAAAAAATTCTTTCTAATCCTCTAGCTATGCCCCTTTGCAAAAGGACATTTCTATTAATCCTGCTACACTGTACCAAAGGGAGCAGCCACAGCACTGTGTCCATAAAAAAATGTTAGGAAAAAGAAATGAGAAAATTAAAAAAGCTGTCATTATTTACAGTGATATCTACAGAGAAAACCTAAAAAAAATCCAAAATTATATTAGTACAAAAGTTCAGCAAATTTTCAGGATGTAATCAATTTTTACTATACTTGAGTTTTATACATCATCGAAAATAAATGCAATTCAAAAAATGCAATTTGCAAAATGTATGATAGCAAACAACTAAGGTCCTTAGGAATATATCTACAAAAAATGTGAAAACTGTAATAAAACTATAAAACTTTCTAGGCAGACATTGAAAGAAACATTAAAGTATACCATGATCATAGATGATGTCGTTCTCCCTGGTCTGATCCACATATAGCATTTATGTAATTGTGTCGACATTCTAACAGGCTTATTTTGATGGACCTCGACAACTAATTCTAGGATTATAGGAGGATAAATTACCAAGTAGAGGCATAAGCCTCCTAAACAAGGTGAAGGTCTAGCCTTTCCATGTTTCCAGACATCTAAGATACCTACAGTAAATAAAATAGTAATACTAAATTAAGAGAATAAATAATGGAAATAAGCCAATGAAACAGTAGAGAGAAAACTGAGGAAGACCATAGGAAGTGTCTAACTGACAGAGATGGCACTGTATACATATTGTTTGGTTTGGTTTGGTTTTGATTGTGGTGCTGGGGATCAAACTCAGGGCCTAGTGCTTGCTAGGGAGATGGTCTACCACTGAGCTAAGTCCACAGCCTCAGCGCTGTATATTAATAGAAAAAAGATGGCTGATTCACAGCATGGTACAGAGCAAGTACAAATTATATGACAAAACTAGATTTGTATTGTAGACCATTAATAAAAATCATAGATGCATGAAGTACTTACATATTCCCATCGCTCATTCACTAAAAAATAAAGAACTACACCAAGCTTCCAGTCCTGGACCACCACATGACTGGTAACGACATTCACAATATTAGGGAACAAGGACAGAAAAACTGAAGACCTTAAGTGGAAATGGCAGTTATTTCTTCATTCTTTCATTGGTGAACTAAATAAATCCTTATAGGTAGTCTGTTATTGCTAAGTGCTGAAGATATAGCATGGGACACATTGCAGAGGTATTTAGTCGACATGGTCACTAGGAGCATCCAAGTGGAGGCAGTTGTTTGGGGCTCCCGTGTGGACCGGATTCCCCTCGCTCCTCAGAGGCTCCTTCATCCATTCTCATCCACAGTTGCAGAATGAAGGATTGTGGATAAAGGGGGAAATGATTATACAAACTATTGTCTTCAGAAGAATCCTTTCAAATTCTTGCTTCTCAAATATTAAGATTGACAGAAAAGGTACCACAGAATCCAATATGAAATCACTGCTTATCAGTATATCAGGTGAAGAGCTTTGTCTATTTGATGAGTGGTGTATGCACGCATACTGCACTTACACAAAAGTTTTTCCATTTTTCAGTCCTGTCTTTGGAGAATTTTTTAGTACGACTGAACATCTCACGAGTCATTTATAGTTTCTACCACCTGATATTACATAATTGCCTTACCTACTATTTTCTGGGTTCTTTGCTGTTTCATTACAGCTTTTAACTTAAAATAAAATACAGTTATTAGTTCATTTAAAAGGTCTTGGTTCCAGTGTGACTTTGCCATCTATTGTGTGATTTTAGTCAATGAGCCCTCTGGGCCTTACTTTTCTCACTATGAAATGGGGATAATTGTGACTGCTCAGACTGCCCCAAAGAGTTAAGAAATTAAAATCACATAGAGTATCAATGGGCTTTTGTTAATTCCTGAGCATAGCAGAAATAGTATTAAGGTTTAAAGTTATTACACTCTCACATAGATGATGAATAAAAACAACTGTTTAAAAGACGATGCTTATTTTTCAATTGCAAATGGTCAATGAAAGATTATAATCAAATTTGCCTTCTTTATTACTGAAAAAAGTTTTCATATTATATTTTCAGAAAGAGAAATAAAAGCAGCACCAAATACAGTCACCCTGAACTGAACACAGAGCCATTCTTGCAGGGTGCTGTGGATACATTTCTGATAGAAGATTCTCATTTCTGGTAGACTCGACAGTCTTTGGCACAGTTAACAACCACTGCTTTTACCATCTCTTTATTCCCAAGTATAGTATTACCAATAGTAAAGATTGTATATTTCAGGCTTGAGATGTCAACACCTTTCTAATTATAAGCATGTGATTACAGATTTATGTATTTCCATCTTGGTTCTATTTCCCCACAGGAATTGTTCAGCTCCAATTTACTCCACTTAGTTTGTGGAAGAAATGTTTGGGAAAAGAGAAAGATATGGAGAGGGAGGTTCTTGAAAAAACTTCATTAGCTATTTTTGATTTACAATGTCACAGTAGGGACTTCATTTATTAGCATGGGGAGAGACACCCCTTCTTTTATTTCTTTAAAGTATACACATATCAAAATACATCATGAGAGTAAAAAAGGCAGCAAAGCTCTACAGAAGAGAACCTGGCTCCTACTTCTTTCCCAGTGATGTCAATGCAAGCAGAAATATATATAATGGGAACCCAATACGTCTAAGGTCCCCTCCATAGCTTGGCAACAATAATATGGCTTTGCACACTATGCAGAGCACAACTCAGATTCAGAAATAAAGGGGTGGGTGGGGAAAGGAAGATGCATGCTGAGTTCTGGGAGAAATCATGAGGTTTCCTAGCACACTCATTTAATTTCACCTTTTTATTTCTTGTTTCTGATACTATGTTGAAAAAAGGTACAAAAATCACCAGAAGCCACAAATAAATGCTGAATAACAATCTGGAGATCAAGAATTAGTTTTCTTCATTACACATGCATCAAATGAAATTCATCTCAGACGATGAGATAAAATAATGATAAGCTGAATTATAGTAACTTTGATTAAAGAGTCCAGTCAGACACATAGACGTCAGTTACAGTTGTCCCTCAGTAACACAATCACTTTAAAAACTGTTGCAGAGTGGTGTCATTTTACCTCATTTATACTAAACAGTACAGCTCAGAACACTAGCTACAAGACACATACTCTGTTCAGGTTACCAATGAGCCCCAACTTCCTGTTCATGGTCCTCCTCTTTCCTAAGACACTTCCCCCCTCAGTCCTCCCTCACAACTGTCTCTATCAGTTTCCTCCCTACCTGTCAGCGCCTTTCTCCATCCATTTGAGTGGATGCTACTCTCCCCCAGAAGACCATTCCTAGCCCTATTTATTCTTCTCATCCTAGGTGACTACTTCTTCTTTAGAGTCATTTCCTATGGTGTCTAATCCTCCACTGGAGACCTCTATGCTGAGTCCAGCTCATCTATTCACTTCTGCACAGGGCATGCACACCAGTGTATTTATTCATAAGTTGTGTTTACCACTCAAACATTTTCCTGCATAAATTGAGCATTTCTAATGCACAAATTTACAAGTAAAAATGCTCCAAAATTCCAAACTGTTGAGGTGTGGACTTTGGAGTCTTTTAAATTCCTCATATTAGGATGCCCAACATGTAAATTCTACATAAATATTCCCAAATTAGAAACACTTCTGGTACCAATCATTTGGGATGAGGGATATTCAACTTGTATTCATCTCAGTGACTAGCAATATCACTCTCCCTGCCACTCAGATCTGAAATCTAGACACATAACTATCACCTATGTGCATTTGATTCTGTCTTATTAGGCTCCCTTAAATCTACTATCTCATCATTGTTTCCTCAGTTCAGGGCTCCTCACTTCCCTAACAGTGTACCATAACCAACCTTTAGGGGGTCTTCTACTTTAAAGTCCAATTTCTCTCAATTTAGTCCTTCCATGTTATTGCCCTTACAAACAATGAACGCCTTGTTGCAACAGGACTAAATTCCCCAAACCTGCCTATTCTAGAGCAGAAATGAGGGACATTCCCAAGGAAGAGGATGTTTAAACATAGACCATGCATCTTGGCTTGAGTAGAACAAGAAAAAGAGGGAGGGAAAAATTGGATGAATCAATGGGTTTCAGGGCTAGATGAAATCCACAATGATCGTTAAAATGTGGTCCACAAACCACACAATAGCTGAATTACAAGGACAGGGGATGCTTCTGTTATGCTGTGGGAGTTAATGCAATAAGAACTTTCAGCCAGTATTAGACATAGTCTGTTTCTTGGGTTGTTTGAGAGATTTTAGTTTTTGAGGATGAAGTACATTAGAAAAGATTTTGACTAGATATGTGAAAACAAAGATATGCCTCTAGATGTTAAATTGAGCACAGAGTTTGACGTTAACAGTGCTATTTTATGTTGATAAAACCTAAGTATAAGCAAAGATCTGGCATACATTATTTGCACTAAGGTGGTATTTTCTCCAATTTATAAATTTGATTTTAGAATTCTGTCCTCATAACTAGAATAAATAGAGGCAAAAAATTGTTAATCTCATAAAAATTTATCTTAAGAGACAGACATTTTGAAATCTAGTATTTTTATTGTATGTCATTAAATATAGGTCCCAGAACAACTACGTTTAAAGCTGGTCAGTGTGTTTTTCCAAAGGATTTTTTGTTATAGTTTATGTTGTTATCATCTGTCTTTTGGATAATTCAAAACGTAGGACCCATTAAGGCACACAGATTTTCTTACTGACTGCTGCAACACATATCCAAAAGAATGTGTGGACATACAGAAAACAATAAAAAAAAAAATGTGTGTGTGTGTGTATGGTGCAAGGGATAGAACCTAGGGCCTTGCACATGCTAAGCGTACACTCTACTACAGAGTAGTAAAGGACTAATGCTTTTGGTCAAAGTCCTTTTTAGGAATCAGTAAGTATGTATTTTCCACTAGGAGGTCTGAATTTGAAAATGACAATCACTTTGATTTATGAACCTTGACAGAGTTCTGTTTCAATCTTCATGATTATCTTATATGATTAAATAGTTTTTTCCCATCTAAAAAAATCTGTGCTTACGTTTAATCCAATTGTAACATGACTCATTCATTGTAAATCATCATTAATGACACTTAAATAAACTATAAAAACCATAGCCTAATACGCAGAGGAGGGAGCCAACCTTCAGAGCGCTCCTTGGCCTCAGTCTCAGGCCGTGTCAGCCTCTAGCAGAGATCCTGAGAGGGCAAGAACTTTCCCAGAGCATACATGATACAAATCTGATCTTCAGATGAGAGGGAACATTCCACAGCTGAAATGTTTTGAGTAGTAAATGCTTTGATAGAATTGGAAGTTTCAATGACTTTAAACAGCAGGACTTTTAGTAGCTGTTTCCCTCTTTTAAAAAAATCATTTCTTTACTATCTCCTGAACTGTTTCATTCCTGTTTACCTCATCAGAATGTAGGCTGTGTCAATGAGATCATATTTATAAGGATTTTAAGCTTTGGAGAAAAGGTGTTAAATATCTAGAGGCATTAGTGTATCCTATAAAAAATAGCAAATAATGTTCTGAGATTTGAAAAACATCACTAGGCTTTGTTCTTTGGGTACAATGTTTTGACAAACCAAATAAATACCAGATTGAACTGAGGTCATAAGTATAGTCAAAACTTAAATACGTAATTTTCTATATCATAAAGCCCAAGATTTCAATGTCTTTACAAATATCAGCTATTTTAATTACTATCTAGTGTATTTGCTGTCATGCAATAAAAAGTAATAATAATAGGAGCATTATCTCTGGAATAGCCTGTTTAACAAATCGCTAGTCTCATATCTCTGTGACTCATGATTAAACCAAATCTGCTTTTGTTTGTAATGTCAAAATAATCCCCTTCAAATCAATGTGCATTTAAAAAAAAAAAGCCTCCTACCTTTCTGCAGAAGAGGAAGGAAAACAAAACATCTCTTTGAAATTTACCTTGAATAATAAATTGCTCCATGTTTTCTTTGAAAGGTTGCATGTGCTCTTTGGAGGAGACCTGGTACACTTTCCCAGCTTCAGTCTCACAGGCTGAAAGGAGAGAGGAACACTGTTTAGAGTGTCACAACGTTGGTAGACAATTTCACAAACATATTAGCTAATGTTAGAAAATCTTGCTCACCACCTTAATTGACATATGTGGGACACATATTGTGGAAACATGAGATGTCTATGATCAAGGTTTCCTTTTAGAGAATCATGAAAAGAAATTCTTCAGAATCTACAAACACAGTTCCCTCACTCCCAAAGTGATTGCTTGCCAAACCTCTGAACTTCAGGTTCCTCATCTATAACATGGCACGCTACTACAACTTGCCTCCCAGTGCCATAGGGCAAGTGCGAGGATCAATTTGTTAGTAGATGTGGAATGTCAGAGTAGTGCTTAGTACATTGTTCAGCAATCATATGTAACTATTTTCATCATTTTTGTAATCAACTGACTTCTAACACAAGTTTATCCCTGAAATCCAAATTTCTGAAAAATAACAAAAACCAATAGTATCGGTAATGCTCGTACAGCAACCGATAGTTACAGTGTATCTATTATCCACCAAGATCTTTTTATCTGTAATTCAAAACTTAGACTACTCAAGTAAGGTAGGCACTATTACCCTCATTTACAGTTGAGAAAGTTAAAGTTCAAATAAGTCACTAATTCTCTCAAGGGTCCACATATACTGTAGAGGCAGATTCAGAGCTGGAATCCTCATCTGACATCAAAGCTGCTCTTCCCACCATGTCGGTGACATCATAAATATTTTAGGTAATCTACTGCTCCAATGTGGGCTAATTAAGAAGCATGTCTAAGGAACTTTCTGAAGCGATGTCTGCCATCATGGTGATAGCAAGAAACCTAATTCAGAAAGGAAGGAACTCAGAATTGAAAAGTAGGCATTTGAGGCTGGGCATGGTAACCCATGGCTGCAAGCCCAGCACTCTGAGAGGCTGAGGCAAGAAGATCACAAATTGTAGCCTAGCCTGGGCAACTTGGCGACTTAGTGAGACCCAATCACCACGTAAACAAAAAGGTTTGGTGGCTCAGCATGAAGGTCGTGGGTTCAATCCCCAAAAAGTACATCTTTCAAAGTCAAAACTTTGGTCAGACCCATATTTGACTCGGGAAAAGGCATTCTGACATTTTGTGTAGATTAAATGCAAATTCTTAAAGTAAGGTTGCCAATTCTACAAGACTCCGTACTTAAGACTCTTTCACTTATTTTCTTTTTCTTTATGAAACTGTTTTTTTTCCTCTTCTTTCCCCCATGTAGGTCATTAGCTTGTCCAAGCAAGGGAATGCAGGAGGGCTGTATCATTATCACACATTTTCTCTATACAAGGTAAGAGACAATTGGGCTCAGTAAAATCTGAGACCAGATTTGCACATCTACAGTTCTCCCTGCTGCTTCCCCTCTCTCCCCAGGCACTATTTTGTTCCTAAAATCCCAGAGACGGCCCAATCCATACACTCAGTCCAGCCATATTATTGCTCTAGACTCACATACTAAACTACTGCCCATATCAAATCCTCAGTATTTTCCACATGGGACTCATCACTGCCTTCTCTAAAATTGCTTACCCTCTGCTCTCCCTTTGTTGGTGGTACCACCACCCAACCTAAATTACTCAGGCCAAAACAGGAGACTTATTCTCAAGTTGTTTTCTTTACTCCAAAATCCTGCAGTTTTTACTTCCTAAATATTTCTTAAAGTGGCCCAGCCTCCTCCATTCTTGCTCCATTTCGGCACAAATGCCCTCACCCTCCTTACTTGGGCTGCTGTAAAAACTTCTCACCTACCTGGCCTCCTAGCTCCAATGTTTCACAGATCTATCTTGTTATAGCTCTAAAAGTTACGCAGATGGGACTGGACACATTACCTAAAACTCTTCGATAACCTCTGTGCTTTCGGCTATCCTCTGTCGTTAGAAGAACAGAAGAATAATTCTAAAGTCTACAGTATGAAATACAGCACTTTCTACAATGTAGGCTTGCTAAACATTCAAATCATCTACCTCTGATATTTTGTGCAGACTAAATGCAAAGTCTCATCTCCCTACCCTGCTCGTAGTGTCTCCTGTGCTTAGAACGATTGTCTCCTTACCCTTACCTTTAAAATGCCAATTCCCACTCTAACTTTATAACTTATCTCAGATGTAACTGTTCTGCCTGACAGGCATCCCTGACCACCTTAGCTACTCCCACTCCTCTCCTCTGTCCCAGCCACCTGTCCCCAGCCAGGGCTGGGCGTTCCCGCTCTGTGACCCACTGTGTCCTGTATGTATGGAGTTAAAGCTATTGTTTACTGAGCAATTTTACATGCCAGGGATTGTTTCTAAGTGCTTTACGTGTGCTGTCCCATTCAATCCTCATAAAATCCCTTAGAAATAGATTACAAATATGCTTACTTTACCTCAGAGAAGAAGTACAGTACAGAGTCTGCTCACATTTGCTGAGCTCTTAAATTAAGGAGGTGGGGTTCAATACCAGCTACCACACTGTATTAAAGCTATTTGTACAACTGTTTCTGTTCTGCCCTCATAGATTGAACTACTTGTGAGGAAATCTGTCAGATTCCCATTTTTACCTCTAGTGCCTGACACGGGTGATAAATACATTGTTATTGGAAGGGCAAGAGGCTGGATAAATAGCTATAGACATGGAACTATTCCAAATTTTGGAATCCAGCAAACAAAGTTTAAATTGCATTTCACTCATCCACCAAACGCACCTTGGGTCTGGGAGTTAATTGCCTCACCTCTGCAGACCTCACCTGCACCATCTGACAGCAAGACAAGTGAGATCTCTAACATTAATGTGATGCTGAGTCAAAATGTATAAAAACGCCTGAAAGTGAACTTGGAATACATAAGTAAGCATACAAAAAATAGTAGTTGTCATTGCTATTTTATAACATGAGGGTGAGTTTGGGCTAGAGAAGTCTTAAAAGAAAGAGAGTAACTGTTTAAGAGCTTAAGTATGGTCTCAAAGTTATACTTCTGTTATGTTGATTCCATAGAAGGAAAAGCTGAAGGAGCAGAGGTTAGAAAAAGTGGGATGGGCTCAGTGGAACGTGCACGGCTAACATGTAGGGAACTCCCGCAGTGAAGCCACAAGCCCTGTGAAGCCGGGGCGGGGGGCACTTTATCCCTGGCTTTGTTCAGAAATTAGCCAGTGAAAGACGTGGGTCAGATGAGGAGACACTACAGTTTTCTGTGAACTGTATCACTTGTGGCAGCCCCATGGAGCCGAAAATTCTGTATTTTTAATGTCTGCAGCTGAACAAGGATGTACTTGATCATGTCATAATTCCTAGTGCCTAACAGCTTAAACCAGTATGGAAAAAATACAAAATATCTTAGTCTCTTTCACCTGGCTTGATTTTCAAAACTTAAAATCTAGAGGCAAAGGTGATTAATATTTTGACTACTGATCCCAATTATTTCATTTTCCACTTAAAAAAATTAGATAATAGAATTACCCCCTGCCTTTTTTATTCATGATGCTATAGAATGTCTTGAGGCACTGGATGTTGTAAAAACGCCCTACTACTAGGAACTGGCAGAAGTTTGTCTAATGAGTCGGGTGCCTGAAGGAAAGAGTTCATTAGGTAGGAAACCAAAGTTAGATCACAGACTGTCTGTGACAAGGTCTGTCAACGTTTCTCTGGATTTTTATTTTTAATCAATAACCTTTAAGCAACAAGACATTCAGCAGATAAGAAAACACATGCTATAATAATTTTCCTTCAGTCTTTTCATATTTCAAATTAATTTTCACTTAATCTTATAAATATTCTTGGCCCATTCATGTGAACTATATTTGTAACATAAATGCAAGCATAAACACAATTCTTCGGTCTTTCCCCATACCTTATATAGTACAATTTCTTGTACCTGGTGGGAGTCAAGCAGAATTTTTAATCTAGAAGAGCCTTGAAAACATGTCCCCGGTATCTAGGTGTTTCCGGCAATGTCTATCCATATCTCCCTTACTAAGCTGCTCTGTCCATTAGATTTCCCAACCACAGACTGAGCAGAAAACTGTGTAGTACACTGACTGTGGAATGATATGTCTGGAGGTTCCTTTCAAACACTCCAAGTATATTCATAGAAAATGTGTGCAATGATAAAGTAAGTTAAAAAAAAGTCCACCCGACCACTGATAGTTCAGGTCTTTAATGAGTGTTAGGACAAACCTGTTCACATTAAGGACAGGTTTCTACTCTACACATCTCCTACCATCTTCCATTTATTCATGCCATTGTGTTGTTGGTACTCAAAACATCCTCTAACAGGAACTGAGCATTCAACAATTAATTAATTATCTGTGGAATGCATGGATAAATTAATTACATCCCCCTGTCACAGAGAACCTCTTATTAACTTGCAAAGTGTCATACTATTCAAATCTCCCCAAGGCTTTATCCACATTATTCACCATCTCACAGACTGTTACTCCTTATGACTGATCGGGTGTTAAACTTCTACTTAGCTATTTATACTCAGTTTCTGATCCAACTGCTACCTGAAGCTAAAGAGAATGATCTCTCCCTCAACTTTGTAACTCCTTTTCTACAGAACATGTGAATGACATGAGATAAAAGCTAAGCTTAGATACAATAGATCTGAATCCAAGTTGAGTTCTACTCCTAGCTAGCTGTGTAATCTGGGGCTAGTTTCTTAAATTATTAAACTCCAACTAGAAGTTGAACTTTAACTGCTAAACACTGATCTGGCTGTCAGGAGCTCATAAAATGTGACAGTTGTTAATGATATTGTCTCATTCTATCTATTTATTTGTGTATCTTTGTCCCTGATTGCAATTCACATTCCTTGAAGCCCAGGGCTGCCATATTTGCCTCTGTGTGTCTAGTGTCTGAAATACAGAAGTATTAAAAACTTTGCATGAAAGTGCTCTCAATATGCCAAGAGTCAGAAATCTCCTTAATTTGGATAGTAAATCTCCAGAGGTGGCTGACTGGTGATATCACAAAGTGTACCAAAACCCAAAGTCAAATTTCCAGAGCTCTTCACTGTGATGTAAGTCTGTACTGTTATTTGTTGGTGGTTGTTGATTTACTTATTCATTGTATTAACAAGGAAGGGGCTGTTGGTTAAATGTAAAACAATAACAAGTCTAATTCTAGGGGTTACATATTCTTTCATGTGTATAATTCTCACATACATCCTTAAATCCTTACACACGCAATACTGCATATGAATGTGTTCGATGTGATGAGATAACATAAAAGGAATAAATAAATTTCCTTAGAAGATTGGATCCTATTCTTCTCTTAACTGTAGCACATCACGTTGTGCAACATAGTGTCCTGGCTAGTGCTTATCATATTCAAAATTGGTATGTGACTATACAAATTTCAAAAAAATACCAAACCCTACAATTGTACAAACATAAAGGGTCATTTAGAAACATTATTAAAAACAGAACAAAGATAGAGTTCCTGGAAAACTTGCATTGCAGTCAAATCCAAATATTAAAAAACATTTGTTAGGAGACTGTTGGCATAACTGAGTAATTTCAATCATGTCAACTTTTGTTTAATTTAAAGAGTTTTCTAAGCCAAAAAGATTTTGTATTCTGTTAAAGAGCTAATATTGGAAAGCATGAGTTAAGCTTCCAAACACAAAGGAAAACCTAGGAAAAGAGGGAGAAAAAAATCTCTCAGCTATTCCCACTGGAAAATGGGCTCTTACACATTAATACCTTCCCCAGAGGGGAACATCATGGGGCAAAACAAGCATTACCTTAGCACTATTAGATAGATGGAGAACATCACATACCACTTCCTCAAATGAACCATGATCATAAGAAATGTTATTGTTTTAGGGATCTGGAATACTCTAGCTGTAATTTATGTAAGTTTCCAAGTTCAATCAATGTTAATCACAGTTTAGAGTAATTGCTTTTCTATGAACTTGCAGAAGGTTTCACTGGTATCTATAAACCTACTTCAACAAGTATGAGGGAAGCCACAGAACAGACACAAAGGAGAAAAAACAAGGTTAATTAGATCAGGAAAGTCTTTCTTCCAAAACCAAATGGTTTCCCACATAAGCCTGTTTTCATGTTATCCCGGGTTCACTTTCCAAAGAGAAACCACTCTAGCTACCTAAAGCAGATCAACGGAGGCTGTGAGATACTTACAAAATAGGTATAAGTATAGAGAGATTGGACCAACACTTGGTCTCCAGAAACAACTACCAGTAAAACAAACAAAACAAAAAACTAACCAACCAAACGAAAAACAACCTGTGGGGCTGGCCCACCAGAGGAGCTGCTGTGTGTGCCACCATCAGACCTCTGCTGGGTGGTGGGTGCCACGGACTCAACCACTAGTTTTAGACCTAAACCTCACCGCTAAATCTGCACAACCACATAAAATGTTGCCACATAAAATGTTGCCGTGTATAAAATGAAGAATGATTTGGGAAAACCCAATCTCTTCATGTCATTGCTTGATAGCAAAAAAACAAAAGACACAAGAAAGGAGAGAGAAGAGTAAAAGAGAGAAAGGAATCAAAAATGATCAAGGTATTTGATATGTATGTACCAATTCCCCAAAACAAACAGCACTACTCTGTATTGAAAACATATGCTAATTAAAAAAAAAAAAAACACAACAATATCACCATGAGAGCAGAAAACTTTCAGGTAATTTTCTATAACATATAAAATAACAATAAGAATCATAAAATAATTTTCACACATTAAAAATATCATGATTTAGAAATTTTTATTACTATATGATACAGTGTGGGTGCAATGTTGTTCCCAATAAAAAAAAGCTGAAGACTTCTCATGAGAACTTGTCTGCCACTAACTATGTGTGGTATATTGGGAAAAATTAAGTAACTACACTTGACAATTCATAGTTATAAGATACAAATAAAAATGAAAAATTTTAAAATTAAAAACCACACAAGCGACAGGAAAAGGATGCTGTCTGGTTTCACCATCTCTCTCTCACGAGTAAATGTACTGACAAAAGCAAAAACAGACAGAAAAGCGTAGACCCCCAAAAAATATTTAGTGGTTAAAATTAACAGAGGGAGGCAACCGTCTAGAATGTACGTGGTTTTCATTGAAGAGACAAATATCTGAATGAACTAAGGAGCCCTTTCAGGATGTTCTGCCAGGGCTCCACCCAAGCCATTCAGAAAATTAACCTCTAATGTCAGACTCATAAAACAGTTACCATGGTAATTCTGATGCACAGTGAGGAGGGAAGCGGGCAGGGGATGAAAAATGCCAACAAGATTTAAAGCCTGGGTGGCATGGGGACAGAAAATGCAGAAGCAGAGTAGCTTTCAGAGGAAAGAGAATGCACTTGGTTTTGAACTTACTGCATTTAAAATGTCAGTGAAACATGCAACTGTAGTTTTCCAACAAGCACAAGCTGTAGGAATTTATGGATCAGTATAAGAGAAATTCTGAAAATAGTGACGATCACTCAAGGAAAGTGTGGCCAGAGTGAAAAGATGTGTCAAGGTGGAACGCCTGAGGAACACTAACTTTTAAGAAGAAGTACAGAAAGAGAGGCCATGGATAAAGAAGACAGAAGGAATTGTTAGACATTAAGAGGAAAATCATAAGAAAGTGGGGCTAAGGAAGCTAACTGAATAGTGAGTTACAAAGAATCAGATGCAACAGAGACATCGGTAAGATATGGGTTGAAATAATTATGTCCATTCAACTTGGCAAATAGTGACATTCATTTCTGCAGTTCCAGATATAAAACACAAACTGTGTGCAGTGAGGAAGGAAAGAAATATAATGAATGAAAGGGCCAAGAGTTGATAAGAAATCTGTTATCATCTTAGCAAATTAGCCCAAATACCCTAGAACAATTGCCCGTACAAGTGCGCTGCCAGTCATGGGAAGAGTAATGAATAAATGAACACAAATCTGTACAACTTCTAGAAAATATTCAAAATATTCTAGTCTTGCCAGTGGTGGACAATTAGGACCCACTGATACTAAGAAAAGCACATTATTTATTTAGATCATTTTTATATGAAAGATGGATTTCAGAAAAACTTCATATCAAACAATTAAATGTCTATCAATTAGTCTCAAAATAGTTATTATCACATAACTATAATGGAAGAGGGCAGGGTTACCACACACACATAAATTCCATAATACTTTAGTTCGAACATGGCAGACTTTTCATTGCTCTAAATTATATTTGCTCTGAGATGAATAGTTGATATCTCAAAGCAAGGCTAAACAGAGCTGAATGGTTTTGTAAGTATACCAGGTGTTCAACAGGTGTAGTCTTAACAGAAAAAATTTCCGAAGTGAACACTGTATTAAATGATCTCATTCATATGTGGGATCTCTGATCTCACAGAAGTCCAAAGTAGAATGGTGCTTACCACTGGCTGGTGAGAGGGAAGGATGGAGAAAGACTGATCCGCGGGGACTAAGTTAGAGTTAGACAGGAGTGAGAAGTTCTAGTGTGCAACTGTACAGTAGGGTGACTACAGACAATTATGTACTGTTCATTTCAAAAATCTAGAAGAAAGTATCTTGAATGTTTTCATCAGAAAAAATGATGTTTCAGATGAATATGTTTAACCTGACTTAAATATTACAAATTGTATAGACATTACATGGTACCCACCCAACCTGTAAATTTTTATGTACAAATTTAAATTTAAAAATTGAAATGAATGAAAGAATAATATAGTGATTTTTTTTAATTTTGCTGTTTAAATGATCAATCCTGCAAGAGAATGTTTAACATTCTTGGCATCCACAACTGAGCATGCTTTCAAACAGACACACTTCTATGGCCAAATCCAGTCTGTGGGTTACACCCAGATAAAACATACTGGCTGTGACCTTCCAAAGGGCAGTTAGCTTTACTGTGCCTGATGCTCCTCATCTGTAATGAACAACAACAGAATCTGTCCTGTAGTGTTGCTGTGAGGGATAAATAAGGTGACATATGCAAAACACTTAGAACCACACCTGGAATGTAGGAAGAGCTATGTAAGTTTAAATTAGCACCCCTGTTGCGATCCTTGCCACTGCCAGGAGCAGCAATGAAGGGAAAAACAACCGAGTCTAGGGGTCTCTTGGCTAACCCCAGGAGATTAGGTTTGCATCCTGGCTTTCTCCTCTTCAGTTTCTTCATCTACAATATGGGGATAATAATAGTGTCCAATTCAGAGGGTAGTGAACACCAAATGATTTTACATCGGTAAGGCATCCAGAAAGTGCTAGTTATTCTCCCAGAGTACTGATACCACCCCATACCACAACTGCGGACCTTGCCACTAAGCAATCAGAAAACTAAGCACTGACCTCTGAATCTAAAAAAGTACCAAGGGTGATATTTCAGACTGTGAGGATAACTTTTGTACAGGAACAATTTAAAATCAGTTTACAAATACACATCCATATATGTACATATGTATGCATATATACCATGAAGCACTTACATATCACTAGAATACGGAAGATTCTAAATAGCTATTCTCTATTACCTTTACTGCACCTAAAATTAGAAAGATTAGCTTAGTTCTTTCCATCTTGTAGGTCAAAGTCACTTCTATCTTAGGCTCTTTCCTAAATGGTATCACAAACTCTATGCTTGCCAAAGTAGCATTTTCAGCACATAAATCACATCACTTCAGTTCCCTGAACAGACTCCTTCAGTGCTGGATAGTGCACTGGATAAAACAGAAACACTTCAGACAGTAGAGAAACTTCGTGGAGCCTCCCCGATCAGAAAAGTTTGCTCTCATCTCATGTGGTTGGTGTTCCAAGAATGCTGGGGCATCTGGACATTTCCTCTGCCCCGAATACTGCCCATCTCCTCTTCTCCCCACCTCTGACCTTTCCTGTGTAAGATTTCAGGATCTGACCACCATAGATCTCTAGGCTTTTGTCATTTTCTACTTCCCTATACTCAGCCAACATTTGAGGTATGCAGGACTGCTTGAAATTCCAAGAATCCACCAGTCTCATTCTACTGAACTTGGTGATTCCTGTATTCAACGTTCCTTTCCAGAATTTTTTTCACCTGGTAAAGCACTAACGGTAACATCTAACTCCAGCCTTTCTTAAGCAATTAGGTAAAATTAGGCTCACGCTCACCTTCTACTCTGCTTCTTGTTACTAGACTATGGTGCACTCATGTTTGTATAGTTGGCTTTTCGACTACACATGTGGTGAATTCTTCAAGTACAAGGATCATTTATCATTAATCTTTTCCCTCCAGATATCAAGGAAAATGTCTTGGCAATAAAAGGAGCTCAATAAATGCTAGATTTGAGTTCAATTGCCTTTAAGAAGAATATACTTGGATAAATTCTGTTGACTTAAACAGAATCGGGCTCAGTGCTTTAGAGGCATACTTGATATGTATTGATACTTCCAGCAAGGAATAATATTACATGCAGTGAAAATATGGCTCTATTGTATTAAATAAGAATGTAAAAATGAACATTGGTAGACTAATTATAATCATTTACATTACATAAAACATGTATCTATACAACGCAACCAAAGATTGAGTCTTCTAGAAATGCCATATAAAAAGAAAGAACTCAAGCAATTAATATATTATTCACTTAGCATCCGTTCCACTCTTTTATATTCCATATCTAAAACACATTGTAATTTAAAAGATTCTGGTTCTTACCTATATTTTAATTAAAAGTAGGGACTTTTAAATTGTTTATTTTTATGCTAAGAATGTTCCTGAGTTGCAGTAGGAAACAATTCTAGATATAAAAGAAAAGGACTGTGGAACTCCCTGTTCACGTTAAGTGGTTGAGGTACATTCACCACGGCAAAACAAATGTACACAGTGGGAAGTCTGCTGTAATGTTGGTGTGAAAAATGCAAGTCTAAGATTGACCCCGCCTGGAACTGTGCTCTTAGCCAAGTCACAAATGTTTGTGGGCACTCCTAATGCCTATCATTCTCTCCATCATTCTTGACATAATTTCCTCTGGTTGTGAAGGATCTAAATCAAAGCTATTCATTACATCTCTATACCTTCCTGTAAGGGTTTTAGCATGATCCTAGGCATACAAACTAAAAATCAGTCATCATGTACCCCTTTCTTCCTTACACTGTATAGCAGTGTGCTTATAGAATCCAGACCTACTGTATTTCCAAAGACTCACAAATCACTTCCTGCTCTTTGTTCTCACCACAAGGAATAAAGTCCTCAACATCTCTGACTGGATAAGTCTCCTGTTTCCTCTCTAAACCATTATTCCCAAGTGCCTGGGGGTGGCCTTTCAAAGTGTGTCTGAGTGTGTTGCATCCCTGTTTAAAAACATACCTGTGGCTAACCAACAAATGTAGTATCAAATTCAAAAGACCTTTCATGAAGACAATTGCACACTCTCCCTTCTACTTTCCTGAGGACCTTGTACTTAGTTACATCACACTTTAGTAGTCATTTGTCATTACATTGTTTATTCACATACTGAATCCATGTTACATCAGGCATGTGCTAAGAAAGAGCTAAGAACACTTAACATTGAACATCGGCAGACCAAGTTAAAGCAACTGAAAAAAATCAACAGTGAAGGATCTGAAGGTCAGGGATGGGAAAGAATTCAGAGAGACAGATTGTTAGTCTGTCACAATGCCTCAACTCTGTAGATCTAACACAAACACAGTCATAGATAGTATCTACATGATTGGGCATGACTGTGTTTCAACTGAATTCTATCTATAATAAATCTGAAGCAAAAGAGGCCGAGGCAGGAAGGTACAAGTTTGAGACCAATATAGGCAATTTAGTGAGATCCTGCCTCAAAAGATAGCTAAATAAAAGGGCTAGGGGCGTAGCTCAAGGTAGAGTGCCTTGGGTTTTATCCCCAGTACCATTACATTGATAATGCAAACACTAATTTGGAGGGAATCAAGAAAAACCAACGAATTGGAAAACAATGTGGAAGAATGCATGAAGATTATACTAGAAAGGGGAGCTTTGAAAAGTATGAAAGAACAGTTAAGATAGATGGGGAACTAGACAAACCACTCCAATGTACATCTAAAAGAAGTTTCAGGAAAATAGGAGAAATATGATGAAGAAATAGTTTAGAAGACAGTGGCTGAGAAGTGTTAAGACACTGAGGAAATCAGTCATTAAATTGAAATTTCTAAGTACAGAGTAAAATGAATACAAAAAGAATGTTTTTGTACTATATATATCAACAGAAAGCCCAAGATGAGTAAGGGTAATGAAAAGGCTATACAAGTCTTCAGAAATAAGACAGCTTATCTACAAAAGAATGACAGTGATTGAAAATAGGTATCATCAATAAAAGATGCCAGAAGAAAACTAAAGTATCTTCAAAACACTGATGAAAAATAAGTCAATCTAGAATTTTATATCCAGCAAAAGTATCATTCAGGAATAAGAGGGGACATTTTTGGAAAAAGTGTTTAACCACCAATAACTTGCTTTGAAAGAAAACCACTCAAGGAAGAGGGAAAATCACATAGTAATTGATTAATTAGACTCCTAAATGTTATCACCTAATGATTATAAAATAGTAGGAATTTTAAAAGAAAATTATACTACTGAAAGTCTGAAAAAAACACTAGAACAGGGAAGTAGAAGGAGTTTAACTATTAGACTAAAGTCTCTTCTTGGGACTTTGGAAGGATAAATACATAATTATATAAATTAATAGCATGTTATACAGTTTTATACTCAAGAAAATATATTATTATTTATGGCAGCTAACGAATTAACAGATTATAATTTCCAAAATATTATTGGAGTCAAGGAGAGAATATTGACAAATTTATCAAGACAATAGACAACCTATAAGAAAAAGAGAATGCAAATGTAAATAAATTAAATTGCCCTACTATAAAGTAAATATAAAAGTAGACGAAAATTATTAAAAAAATGTGCATCGGGGTCCTAAAGGTATAATTCATGTACGTTCAGTATATACATACCAGATAGAAATATAACAAAATATAAATATCCTTTATCCCTGGTCTGTAGGAATACAGATTAATACGTTTTTTTCTTTACATTTTTTCTATATTGTCTAAAGTGCAGAACTGATACTAATTTTAAAATAATAATAAAAACTTATTTTTAAGTGTTTGGAGTATACTCAATGATAAGGCATGTGCTTCACATGTACAAGGCCTGGGAGAATATTTTCTAAAAATTCATTATATAAAGAAAAAAGAAGGGCTGGGGATTTAGCTCAGTGATTAGAGTGCTTGCCTTGCAAGCACAAGGGCCTGAGTTTGATCCCCGGCACCACAAAAAAAAAAAAAAAAAGAAAGAAAAAGAAAAAAAAAATATCTTAAATATACAATGTTCAATGTAATAGTTACAACCTAACAATTGTTAAGTTAATAATTCAATACAAGTAAGTTTAAAGACTGGTTTTTCTTATGGATCTCTGGAGACAGACATTGCTTCAATTTGAAGATATGGTTGATGAATTTTAAACAAATTTTCAAGTCAGGTATTGGAAACAGTGAACAAACACATATTTAAGCAGAGGATGCAAATGAGAACATTCTTGTCCAGTTCCGGTAACTTAATTACTCAATGCTCTGTGTATGCTGAGTTGATTTAAGTCATGTGGCAAGTGCTACAGTTCCTGCCCGAGGAAGGCGCTGGAACAGAAGTCATCGTTTGCCATGACCACATTAAGAAAGGCTGCTGCCAGGCGAGGAGATCAAAAGCAGATCATGTTGCTTAACAAACTACATGTCACTGAGCTCAGAAACCAGGGGAGCCCCCTATGGAAATCTTATGGATAAGTGGGGGGTGGGGGACCCAAACACACTGGATGTTTTTTATAAAATGAGATTCAGTTGTCTTATTAAAATGTCTAAGCCATAACACTTTATTTCCCAGCCTTAACTTAGAAATAAAAATCAGATCTCCAAGCAGAAACCAAAGATGGTGAGCTGGTAGCTGAGTGGCTTCATGCTTACAGCTTTCCGTCTCTAGGAAACTCTTCACACTATTTAGTTTTTACCTAATTACAAATAGCTGATATCCACTAGATATTTACTGTATAAAAAGTATTTGGATAAATGCTTTATGCACATTTTTCCATTTTCTAAGCCCATTTAAAAACAATATGCCTCTGGGGAAAATATGCAGACATGCTGAATCCTTTTAGTTGAGTCTTCTCATTTGATCACTTAAAAGAAATTGTTTAAATGAGCTACAATGATCAAAGTTGACATTATTTTGAAGGTACTATAGCTGTAGCTAAAATACAACTGGTCAAACAGACTGATTATATAACTACTTGTACCCATAATTTTCCTAAAAAGATGAGGCTGCTTTATTTTATGCATTGATACAAAATGGCACATTCATAAATCTTTATTTACTTCCTGGCAACTGGATTTCAATTTTGACTTGTAAGATTTCTTTAATTGTCCAAAACTTTTTTTTTTTAAATAGAAAGACTCAAATTTTGGAAAAGTGAGAGAGAAAGAGAGAGAGGGAGAGAGGTTATGATTTTTGTCACCTTTAATCCTCAGAGTTTGACAACCTGGTAAATCTGTTCAAGCTAATCACATTTTTTTAGAACAGTAATATATAGTTACATTATTTCGTGAACTACAGTTTCTTTTCCCCACCTTCAATGTAAACTCCTCAGAGGCAAGTGTGGACTTTTGTTATTAACACAGGACCGGGCTTACATTTCCCAAAATGTGTTCCAGTGTGTTCCACTGGCCACAGAACCCACCACACATTCTTTGAAAAAAATGCTCCGTGGTCAAATAAACTGAAGAACTACTGCAAACCCTTTTTTTGGGACAACACTGTGCATTCCTTTCAGATTTAACTCAGCCCAGAAGTTCCTGTGTTCATTTGGTCATGAACCTACCCATTTCTAGGGCATGGATTGGTTACAACCTACTGGCAAACTAGGGAAGCTACTGTACTAGGCAAAAGTTATACTTGCTAACCAAGAATATGGATCTTTCAATAAGTTCATCATTTCTCTACATAAGTTGAGAACTGCCATGTTTAAACTAATCTCCTTAATCTTCTGAGGCCCTCAAACGTTTCTAAGATGTCCTTTGATATTTAGTGTTCTGGAGCTACCACATTGGTCAAGGTGGCAGATACAAAGCGACAGTATTCAGAAGCAGCAACTATTCATCCTGGTCAAGCCAATTATGTAGTGTTAGCTCTTTGTACTTAGCTCCAAGTCTTGTGAGAACTTGCCATTTTCATGGCTACACGTAGATTTAATATGTACAGAAAGCAAACATGTGGCGGCTAAAAGAAAACAGGGTAATACTCCAACGTGATGCACCAACTGAAGCAAATATGAATCCCCTGGTAATAAGATCATCATTCCTCTCATTTATCAAATTATCTGTAAACTGTGAAACCCTAGTGTGCAAAGCTGAGTTGTTGATCAAAGTATGAAGCATTTTCCAGATCCCACAGAAATGCTTCTAGCGCTGCCTGAAGGTGAGTGAGTGCATGTATGTGTATGCGTGTGCAAAGTTTTATCAGCAACCCAAAATATCTGGCATAATTTTGAAGTATGATAAATTCTACAGCAAAAAAGTTTGTTGGTTTTTTTCCCCCTCTCGGTGCTGGACTTGAACCACAGACTCATACATGCTAGAAAAGCGCTCTGCATTGAGCCACACTCCTACCCTGAAAGGTCTCTTTGCTGCTGCTTTAGTAATTCATTTTTAACTTAAATACAAATTATCGTACTATTACACAAACAAAACATAGTTTTATATTAGTGTTATTGATTATAAAAATAAACCCAGCCACAGCAGTCTTTCCTGGTCTTCATGAGCACCTATGTGTAAGGTTTGAAGGGAACATATCTGGGTGGCAGAATTTCAGTCCCCTCAAAAGTGACAGCTGTACCTTTGTGTAACGCGGCACCTAGCGCACACCTGACATGAATTACTCGGACTACAGAAGAACTGCAAGAAAAACTAATGGTATTAGACTGACTGAAATACTTGTAAAAGTAACTGCGACCAGACTCTAGTCCATGATCTCCTTATAGATCAGCACTCTGGATAAGCACATCTCAAAACTGGGATTGAGTCTCTTAAAAAGGTGGGTCTTTTTGGCTTCTGGACGGGGGGAACCAGGCCTCGTACTTTCATTTGGCAAGTCAATCTGAGACAAAAATCTCACATAAATGTATTCACTCCCTGCCTGCACTAATGGAGTTAGAAAAGCCTTAAAGAGCTGGGCGTTCTCAACTCCATAAAAATAATAAACATCATGAAAGGAGGATAGAAGGTATTTTGTTCAGGAAAATTAAATTGTTGTAAATGATTTGCTTCTGTGCAAATGTTACTTTCAATTTAGAAATGTGAGGAATTTCAGGCTATTTTCGAAATGATTTGGTATAAGGCTTGACCGACAACAAAACTATACACACCTATGTGTTTTTTTTATCATATATGTACAAGAAGATACAGTGTTTCCAGGAAAGCTCACAAGCCATGAAATCTTGAGTATACCCGGGAAAGTGGGCAGGGATTATATATCTCTTAACAATGATGTGATTTGTGTCCAGCCATGAAATGATGACTATTCAAATGTTCTTGGCCATAAAATAAAAACAAGATGCGAACTGGATCCTGATGAAATCAATTGTTAGTCAAATGAGTAAAATACTATTCAATAATTAAATCTCCAATATACAACTTTTTCAACACCAAAAATAGGCATATTGACAAAATTTTTCTTTTGCCATAAAAAATTTAGTTCCACAACGATATAAAAGACTAATTTACTTCCTTCAAAAACATTGCAAAGGCTGCTGTCTTTCATTAAAAGATCATAAATAAAAAATTTAATGTGACCCACACCAACTATACAAGAACATGCTGAATATATAAGAACAATGTCAATAAATAAAAAATGAAAGATCAGGATTATAAATTACCTTTCAAATCTTTCTTTAGTTTTCTGAGATCTTTTTGAAAATCTTCAAACTTCATCTGTGAGGCCTGAAAAAGGTCCTGTGGTTCTGGCAGTGGAAAGACACACTGTTCTTTTCCAGCATCCTAATTAGATAGCATAATTTTTAAACAAATCAGAGTCAATACAAGTAAAAATCATACAGCAACAACAATACTGAAAACAGAAAGAGGGAACAACCACCATGCAAACACTATCAAATCACCCGACAAAGAACAGCAAAATGCAATTCTGTAACAATGGTCTTACCTCATCAAAATTTCGAAGATAATATGAAACAATATACCACAAAAGGCTTCTGCTATTGTCCTAGGCAGAAAGATCAAAGTAAGTAACAATTTATTTTAAAAATGATTAAATATTCATTATTGAAACAAATTCCACTGAATCCATATATATACACGAGAATATTTGGAATGAAATATGAACTTTCACATTTTGAATTAGCTCAGTCTTTTTTTGGGTGGGGGCAGCAATGCGATTTGAACCCAGGGCCTTCACACTGAGCTACATCCCCAGTACTATTTTTTTTTTTTTTTGTAAGAGAGGGTCTATAGCTATGTTGCCAGGCTGCATCTTGAGATCCTCTTGCCTCAGCCTCCCAGAGTGCTCAAATTACAGGTGTGTGCCTGCCCCAGTCATTTTATCTACAAATTCAATAGCATAAATTTTCCTCCTTTGTTCCATCTAAGCTTCAAGATGAAGCACAGTTGTATAGGTGCAACAACAACTGTAGTTTCCTATTTTTACGTTTCTTGGTCAGAAATTTAATTCAATTCATAAATTTTTTATTTAATGTTTTTTAATGAATTTTTATTTACTACTTGTATGTTTTATAATTACTACCCTACATGAAAAAAATTAATATCACTAGCATTTCTATATACCTAGACTAATGGGTACCATTCCAACTCATACTTGATTGAGGCTCATTAGCATTTAGACTGTGGAAGTAGAATAGTATGATTTCAGGTAGGTGGGAGCTTTTAAAAGACCAATACATATTATGATTTGTTATATCAGCAACTGATATTGAGAAATTAATACACAGGTAGCTGTAAATAAGATACTGTGTTTAGTTCTATATTTTAAAAAAAATGGGAAAGTGTTTCATGTCTAACAGTCTTCAAAGATTAGATTTTTAGGCTTTTCTTCCCCTTTCTAAAAATTTCTTGCAGTACTGAGAATTGAGCTCAGGGCCTGGCACATGCTATGCAAATATAGAATTTTCTTGTTTTATTTTTTGCTGGGATCAAATAGAGGGACTTGACTATGCAAGTCAATGCTCTACCACTGAGCAACATCCCTAGTCCTAAAGGCATTCATTTTAATTAACTTTTTTACCTTGCTCCATTAGCTGTAGAAAATTTACTTTCACACACACACACACACACAAGTGTGCACACACACATTTAAAAACAAAATCCTCTGATACAAATTAAAGTCTCTTAAGTATCTGATCTGTTAAACTGAAGTAAATTTGGCCTAAACCTATCTCCATACATGGGTATAAAGTTGGACCAAAATAGCACCCTTACATATCAAACTGAAACCTAGCTTGACGTGTACACAAACTGCAACCTAACCTAAGAGTACATACCCTTACACCAAGCAAATGAGTCTCAGCCAATCATGACAGTTGAACTTCCAGCCAAACAGAGACTGAAAGCTGCCAAAACAGATAATAAAAGGCAAATGCCAACTGTAGCCAATCAAGATGTTTCCGAATGTCACTTCTTTTTCTCTGGCTATAAATATAACCTGCACTGTGCAAAGGGGTAGGGCACTATGAATCATCTTTAGTTTGAAATCTTACCTAATTCTAGAACATTTTTTGCTCCAGTAAACTATGTTAAATGTAATTGGTCTCAGTTTTTCTATTAACGGACCTAGCCATGACTTTCCCTCTATCTATAAAAACAGTTAACATCATTTCATAATCTAATTTGACATGAGTTAGTAATGTATTCATTAGTGACTTCCCTCATTAGCCAGAATTTGCTTGTAAGATGATTTAAGCAACTTAACATCTCTCTAACTTGTAAATCAATGAAACAGTTAACAGTACATGAATCAATTAATACAACATTTGTTAAAAGCTTACTCATAGGCATGCTGAGAGAAAATTCTGAGTGATCTGAGTAATAGCTCTGTCCATGAAGGTCTACAAATATTACTGAGTAGATATAGTTATATTTGTTTTACACAGAAGAAAATCAATTCAGTAAGACTTTGCATAGTTCTTCCAAGATAGCAAGTAAAATTATAAACCTTGCTTCTTGATTCAGCATTTATTTTTTATCCTAGATCACTCCAGAGTTACTTAAATTAGTAAGATTTAATGGAGAAATGAATAAAAGCAAACCAAGATAAAACACACAAATAATCTCTTATTCATATAAAATTAGGATTACCAGAATGTATTTCAGATCCATTTTTATAAACTGAACTTTATACTGATGTGGTCATATTACTCCAGTGTCATTTACAAAAACTTGTTTCACTTCGAGGAGTTACTGAGAAATATTTTTAAAACTTCCAAATGTTTGGAAAATAGATTTTTTATTTTATGAAAAACTAAAACAAAATTTCATAGCAAAATAATATGAGAATAATAATAGTTAATACACTGTGGATAATTATCTTTAAAGGAGTTACTCAGACAAAAACGTTTCTCTCCTGCAAAGGATAAACAAACAGAAAATAATGCAAAACTTTCTTTTCAATGAACTAAGAGAAATTCCAGATTTGTTTTTTTAACAAATAGAATTTATTGGTTCCAAATATTAGAGGTTTATTCCTATGAAAATGCTTCTAATCAAATACAAGTTCATTTGAAATATATATTGTTATTTTAATAACCATAGAAATCACAAAATCTATATGCTGTTTGTGTGCTGAGAAAGAACTATGTGTTTTTCAACTTTGAAAAAGTAGTTCTAGCATTTCATAGCTGCCCAATACAAGAATGTTGAATGTATACATGCATATGAATAAATGAATGAAGAAAATTTTGACTGACAAAAGAAACCAAAATAAATCTCTCTCTCTCTTACAAGGAAGATTGCTGCATTATGTAGTACAGATAATCCTACATATTTTCACTTCTACAAACCAATTATTTACTTAAGTTTAGTGTTTTAAAAATGTGATCATAATTTCCTTCATCATAATGTTCTGTGTGGTGTTTCTCTTATCAGAGAAACATAGTTCTTTTATTTTCTCAGTTTAACAACCCAGACTTCAGTTTGTGACTCTCACCATCAACTCTAACCTTATATTTCCATTGACACTCTTATGATCTCTTAGATATTTTTAAACAAACACAACTGTAAGAATAGAACAAAAAATAACTAGGTCTCCAAAAGGGCTTAGACATTCCCACACAAACCAGTGCGAGGGAAGAAATGTAGAAAAGCAGGATATCTTTTTATAGTTATTTACAAACTATTTTCATTCATCTTTGTTTTGTTCTCAAAACATGGGGCTGTTGGCCTCTACTGTCTAAACAGAGAAGAATAAAATAACAGGTAGACTAATTCATTGAGAACAATTAGTCCTCAGATTCCAAAAAGACAAATATTAGCAGACCTGGTAAAAATAGACCGAAAAATGCTTATTTTTGTTTTAAATTATAATTAATCATTGGACATAGAATTCAAAATTACTCACTTAAGAAACATTATTATTCACTCAAACCACAAATATCCAATAGTATACTTTTCTGTAGTTCACAACATAAAGAAACTTTTGATTTTGGATCAAAAAGAATTATTTATTACAACTGGTTTACAATCAAACCTATTACTAAACAAAACATTAAACAACATATCCTTAATTTGCCTACATCCATTAACACAAAATACTTACACTGCTTTTGACATCTTTCAGCTTGGGGAGAATGTCTAATCCAAAGCCATCCGCTTGTCCCCGAGTCTTATTTCCACCATTCATGTAGTTGCCAAATGCAAGAACCAAACCCAGAACCTGCATAACCCCTGGGCCATTTTTTAATGTCTGTAACACAGAATAAAAATCAAGTTTTCTCTTATAGAAAGTTTTACTGCAATCATCTAAGAACAGTGCCAGCTCTTTGTACTATACTGTTTTGGTTTACAACCAAACTTTGCCCTTTCCCATTATTAGGTATATTTTAAGAGTAGGGTCTCCAAAACTATTTTTTAAATTTGTACCACTGAGAAGCATTCAAGTATGCTTTGTAAGTGCAGAAATGACAGTCTAGGCCATTTCTATCAGGTAATTTCAAGGTAAACAAATAGGCTATAACATATAAACTAGTATGAAATAATGCCATCAACATCATCCTAATTAGATGTGGAGAATAATACAAATTCTTGGTATAAGTTGTAGAAAATCAAAAAGTTATAAAGATTAATTTCTAAATTTAGATGTACCCACAAGAAGTCCACACTCACTTCTTTGAGAACACTAAATTTACCTTCAATTTGCACATGATTTTCTTTGAGAATGTCTTTGATAGTATCTTTCCACTTTTCAAAATAAGTCACCACAATCAGAACAAATGGTCCTATTCATTTTTGACAAATTGTTTTAAATGTTAATACTGGTCATTTCTGCCAAACATTTAGTCTTTATTTTTTCCAACAGAATATTTATCTTTTGTTGAGTCACATGGCCATTCCCAAACCATGGAGTTGGAATAACTATTAACAATTTGTTGGGGGCCAATCCAAAAAAACAAAGGACAATAAGTACCATGCCTTTAAATTGCATTCATTTAGAAGTCTGATGTCTGCAAGGACCACAAGGAGTGAACATGTGGGCTTGGCAGAGGCAGAAGAAAGAGAGGTCTCCAGAGGCCAAACACACTGGCCACAGACTCGCAATATAGTCCCACAGCACCGCATGCCAATCTGAAAGTGAACTTTGACCCTGCGGCTCAGTCACATTGCTGTGGGATTGCTGTCCCTCACATTTAATGAGTACTTACAGTAAATGAAACTTTTTTGATATATGAATACGACTAAACAAAATTAAATATCAGAACTCAAATTCAGCTCTCTTGGGACCAGAACCCACCTCACACAATTTTTGTAGCAATTCCAGCTTGCGACGGATTGAGCAAATGCTTTCTGAAAATGTGGATTGGAACAGGATGCAAAAGACTCGCTCTGAAAAGTTGGGGATTAGTGACAGTTCATAAAGGAACCTAAGGAAATAAAGCCAAGTTAAGAGGAAAAATATAATTCATAGAAACACATGTTTATCCTCATCTCATTAATAACAATTATGTACTCAAGACATGGTTTTCCCTACATGGAAAGAGCCCACCCGGGCCGGACGCCCCACGCAGGATCCTCAGGAGGTGAGCTTACTGTTCAGGTTTGTCCAGAGACTTGGCGTTTTCCTTGTCTTTGGAGGATCGGCCATGCTTTTCAATTTTTTCCAGTTCATCTGACTGTGCTCTCTGGAAAAACAAAAGCCAAGTGGTTTTTCAAAATCTGGTCAGTTGTATCCCTTAGATAATGATGATTTAAATACAGTAAACTCTATATTTTCATATTTCTTAGCATCTGTTTGTAGTAAAGTTTGACTTAATTCATGAAACATTTTAAAGTGTAAATATGTTTAATAAAAACCAGATCACCCTCAAGCCTCCCAAATAATGTTATTGACTATTAGTGATCTCCAAAATGTTTATTCATTCCAGCATGTTTTAAGACAATAGTTTTCCTTTCTTCTTATTTTTGCCATTTATAACACTCTCTAGAAAGCAACAATTTCATTTTAACATAGTATTTCTTATATAGAAAACAATTAAACTAAATTTGGAAGTGAACTGATCCTAAATATTTTATAACTTATTTAACTAGTACAATTACTGTGTCCTGCATTTTTCATATACTGGGGAAAGAAAAGCACAATTAAATTGTTAAAACATGGAAAAAAAATAAAAGGTTTTGATTCTTTTGCTGAACTTGCTTTTTGATATAAAAATGGCTCCAGGCTTATTTTTCTTCCTAAATGTCTTCTTCTACCCTTTATAGCTCCAAACTAAAAACTTATCATCCTAAATTTGTTTCTTCATGGGAGAGGATCCTGTGCCTTTGAGGGGGGATGGTGGCACTGGGGATTGAATTTAAGGCCTTGTGTTTGCTAGGCAAGCGCTCTACCTTGATCCTGCGCATTTTTAATATAAAGTGGAAACTTCTACAGATTTCAAGAAACACAAATCTATTTGTTTTTCCAAAACATTTAGATTATTTTCATTTCTATGTGACTTTATTTTGCAACTCACAAAGATGTTGTAAAAGAGCCCTAACATTTTCTAAATGCATTAAGGAGTATGAATATATTATCATATTGTGAATGTGAATTCAGTCCTCAGACTTAAAATTCTTTCAGATTTTTTTTTTAAACCAAAGAGGAGTCCCTCAGCCAAGAACTGCTGTAGAAGACACAGCCTAAAGGATTTCTTGAGAATTGATAGGCATCATCTACAAAGCAGCATCCTGTTTGTATTTACTGATTATTTTGAAATGCAGGGTTTCGATTGGTAAGATTAACTAACAAAGACTTGGCACCTCAAAAGAATCTTTTTTTAATCTGATGGTACATCAGCTAAAGAGAAGAGTTGATCTCTGACAGTTGGATACATTTTGCCATTGCAATATGACGCATCAAAAGGGCCCAAAGGAGGAGGTGAATTTTATTGTAAATATCTCAGGCTACTCCAAAAATTAGGAAACTGCTTCTAGAATTTCAATCGCATAGCAATGTTACTTCCCCTCCAGTTTACTGACATCCTGCCCAAGAATTTTAGGGGAATAAGTATCACCTTGTTTATTTCTCAGTTACCTGAAGAGTTAGCCCACAGACATCATCAAGGTATCATTTAAAATCACACTACAAAAATGGGTTAAAAATAAGAAGACCCATCTTACTGGCAAACAAGAGGCCATAGTAATATTATAAAAGAATACTGATGCTAAGAATACTGACAAGGGTTACTGTAAAACACACAGGTCAACACCCAAATAAAACACGTAAGGTTTTTTTTTTTTATTTACCAAGAACATGTATTGGTACACTATATATACATTATGATAAAATTTCTACTAGAATAGTTGGTTATCTGCAATCTCCGAATGCACCCATATTCTATACCTTTAATCTCATCAGAAACAAAGAAATCCAGCTTGCTATAATCTGGTGAACTTACTATATTTGTTGGTTTGATTTTGTTCCGTGAACAAAATACTTCGTTCCTGATACCATGACATGGACTTGACCCACCTGGGTGCTAGTATGGGGGCTAAAAGATTAGAAATCTACCCCATGGGCCTAATAAATCACCCTAGGTCTTAAACTAATAAACTAACAGAAGCTTCAAGAGGCAGCTGTAAGAAAAAAATGATGGCAAGAGTAAATTAGAATAATAGTTCCAATAATAGAATTTTATTTCCAATCAGTTGATACAATTAACTAAAATATTAATAATATTTCTTTCTCTGAGAAAAGTTCAGGGGCACAAGAGAAAAGATAAAATTGCTCCCCAGTGTCTTGTGAACAAAGAGACTTTCCGGTAGTTCTATAGTCACTTCCCAGACTCTTGAGTACATAGGAATTAGTAACCGCATAGCTCTTTATGCCCTGTTCTCCATAGAGTTAGACCATTTCTGTACTATAACAAAACAGGCCGTTTCTGCTCATGCCAGGAAGAAACTTTGAGGGCACATTCTCTTTACTCATGTCACAGAAACCCTTCCTGTATATATAATGCTGCCCCTTCTTTTTCTTTTTTCTCTCTGGAGCTTAGCTGGCTCCATCTCAGCAATCTCTGTCGCTCTCATTCTAACACATACAGACAATTAATTATTCTTCTTGGTGCTGAACACTCATATCAGTCCATTTTTATCATCATAATGAAATAACTGAAACAGGGTAACTTTATATAGAAGAGACTTATTTAGCTCATAGTTTTGGAGGCTGCGAGTCCAAAAGCATAGTACGGGCTCTGAAGAGAGTCCAGTAGCAAATGGTGGGAATGTATGTGTTTGCCAGATCACAGATCCAAAGACTGATGCAGGACTGGGCTGCTCTTACAACAGCTTGCTCTGAAGCAAGCTCAGAGATCCCATGAGAGTTACCTTAATCCCTTCTGAGTGCAGCTCCCTCAACGACCTGGGGACACTCCACCTCTTAAATGTTACATCATGTCCCACACTCTTTTTTTTTTTTTTTTTTT
>PVJO010007915.1:0-77946 GCA_004026905.1 Hystrix cristata | reverse complement strand
GTAGAATTTTGGTAAATTTCCATGAGAGTTAACAGTCTGATTCCTAGTGCTCAAGACTTTGTTTAAACTTCTTAGATGAATCACAGAAGCTTCTTCCCAGGCCAGCTGTGTACTTCTTTTTGGAATCCCTTTTTGGCAAAGAACCCTGCTCAGTCAGTTTACCAAGAACTTCCTACCCTTGATATCTGATCAGGTTGTTCACCCTCCACCTGCCAGGTGATGTCTGCTCACCCTGGTCTGACCTCAGCAAGAATCCTGCTAGGTCTGGTTAGCTGGGATCCTCTTTACCCCGAGTCTTCCTCTTACTACTGGTCATCCACTGACCCTGTCTTTGTACATTTTGTGCTGCTGCTAACACAATGCCTGAGACTGAATAACGTATTTATTTTTGGTACTGGGGATCAAATTCTGGGCCTTGTGCTTGCTAGGCAAGCACTCTAACCAAGGAGTTAAATCCCCAGCCCTGAGACTGAGTAATTTATAAACAAATTTCTTTCTTAAAGTTCTGGAGGCAGAGGTGGGGGCCGGGCTGGGGGGAGTGTCCAAGGACCAGGGGCTTACCTGAGGAGGACCTCCTGCTGCATCATCCCTTGGCAGAGGCTGAAGGGCAGGGGAATGTGCATGCATGCCTAAGAGAGAAAGGGGGGCCAATTCCTTCTCATGCCAGGAACCCATTGCTGTTACAACTAACACACTCCTATAAGAGCAGCATTAATCCCTTCACATGGGCAGAGTCTGCACCTCCCAACACTGCTGCCCTGGCGATTAAGTTTCCAATACACGAAGTTCAGTGACACACGGAAACCACAGCAGACCCTAGCCCCAGTCTTCTTGACTGTAATTCTCATTTGAGTATGCTGTACTAGGAGTTCAGGACAATCTTTCTCCAGGCCAAGATTCCATGGTACTGGTCTCTATACCTATCATATGGTCCTGGAAAATGCTTCCTCTTAATCAATGAGTATTTTCTTCAGTAGCAAACTTAGTTACTTTCTTGCCACAGAAACACAATACCCATCAACCACAATTTAAAGGAGGAAATGTTTATTTATTTATTGTTTTGGTACTGGGGATCGAACTCAGGGCCTTAGGCTTGCAAGGCAAGCCCTCTAACCACTGAGCTAAATCTCCAGCCCTGGAAATGTTTATTTATTTATTTATTTATTTATTTATTTATATATTTTTTTTTTGTG
The DNA here is from genome assembly GCA_004026905.1 of Hystrix cristata. NCBI lineage: Eukaryota > Metazoa > Chordata > Mammalia > Rodentia > Hystricidae > Hystrix > Hystrix cristata. The sequence continues at coordinate 76,753 of PVJO010007915.1, read as the reverse complement.
GTGCCGGGGATCGAACTCAGGCACTTGTGCTTGCAAGGCAAGCCCTCTAACCACTGAGCTAAATCCCCAGCCCCTTGGAAATGTTTATTTTGACTCCCAGGTTCAAAGGTTTCAATCCATAGTCGGCTGGCTTCAAGGCAGGGCAGTGTGGCAGAGGGGCCTGGCGGAGGACAGCTGGTCACAGCCTGGCAGGTAGGAAGCTGAGAGCGACCAAGGGAGGAGGAGGAGGAGATAGACCCGTCCAGACCACACCCTCAGTGACCACCTCCTCCAACCAGGCTTCACCTCCCCACAACACATTCAACTGTAAACCCGCCAGTGGACTAATCCACTGGTGAATATCACACATCCACCATCCAATCATCTTCCAAAAGCCCCACCTATGAGCAAAGGAGGCTCTGGGGGGACATCTAGATACGAACCATAACATAGGTATTATCCAGGTAAGTACATAAATGATTTTGTAATTTATAAAGAAATTTTAAAATAAACATTTTTTTTCATAATACATATATGGTTCAAGACTAAAAGCCACTCTGAGAACTTTTTCTGGAAATTTTTCCCTCCTCTTTATAAATGGATTGTAACTGCCTTTTTTTTTTTCTTTTGCAGAGGCAGGACTGTAACACTACAGGTAGATATGGTGGCACATCTGTAATCCCAGTACTCTGAAAGGGTGAAGCAGGAGGACTGCAAGTTCAAACCCAGCCTGGGCAACTTTAGGACTTAGTGAGATCCCATCTCAGAACAAAAAATTATGAAAAAAAGGCTGGGGAGGTAGTTCAGTGAAAAGGTACAGGGTTCTATCTCTAGTACTATAAACAAACAAAAAATAAAATGGTACATTTCGGCCAAGATAGTAGGGACCAAAAAATTTCAGTAAACTAGCTTTAATCTCCACTCTTTCAAACTTACTCTAAGTAAAAAATAAGCATTATACATACATATGTTTATATTAGTTTTTCCAACTTTATTTACATAAATAAGGGTGATACTTTTTAAATAAAACACTAAGTTCTAAGAGACAGAAAAATCATATAAGCATGAAAACACTTTGATCGATTATTAGTCAAAGTCTCAAAAGTACCTTCTATAGAAAACGGACCAATAAGACAGCTAAATTCCTGGCTGGGGATTTAGCTCAGTGATTAGAGTGCTTGCCTTGCAAGCACAAGGCCTTGAGTTCAATCCCCGGCACCACCAAAAAAAAAAGAAAAAATTTATTAAAAAAAATAAAAAAGCTAAATTCGTGCTTTCAGCTATGAAGAATTAAATTACGTTCACTTTCATCTTCTAATGAAAAATAACCTACTCTCAAAAACAGCATGGTCACTGCTATGGTGGTGTAGCTTCTAAATGAAAATACAAGCTGAGCGGCGGTTTACTGTAATAACCTTCCTAAGAAGCCTTCGAAACATCAGACACAGATCAGAGTATTTACATGAGTTCAAGACTTTATCTTAGACTGAAAGGTACCACAAGTCCTTAACCTTCTTAAAAGAAATGTTGAAATTAAACTTTTCAGTTACAACCAATCAAGACTTGTATTTGGAAATGCTCCTTAAATATCAAATTTCTCTTCACAGACACTATGTCCATTTTCTTCATAATCCTCTCTTGTCACCACCATATCTTCAAAATCATCATTCTCGGATATCAATTTCCCACCTTCCCAGGCGTAAGTAATAGGGCTGAAAATGAAGGTAAAATAAACGAAGATTATTTGACAGACGTCATCAATGAGTAATTTACAGAAATGAACAACTGAAAAGCATGAAACAGTACTTACTAACTAAAATGTTTCAAGTTCTACCCAACTTTTTTTTTTTTTTTTCAGTGCTGGGGATCGAACTCGGGTCCTTGAGCTAAATCCCCAGCCCCAAGTTCTACCCAACTTAAAGAAAAATTATTTAAGATACAGAAATGCTATACAATAGTTTTTTCTCAATTTATATACCCTCTACTTCCAATGAAAAACCAAAAATACAAGAAAAGCTCACAGGATGACTAATAGGAAAAACAGTGTCATAAGTCTTAATTCTGTTTATGGCAAAGATATGTCATCTGATTAATTCCCACAGCAACTAAGCTACTAACTTATAGATACTAACAGCTACTAACTTACTACTTGTAACAGCTACTAACTTATAACTACATACAGCTACTAACCTTGCTCCCTTTTTAAAAACTCCCATTCTGTAAGATGTGAAAAAAGAGGTTTAGAGAGGTTACATTGGGAGCTACAACTTAGTCTGGCCCCAGGATTTAAATCAGAAGTGTTTTTAGTCTACGCTTTTGCTGCTACACCTTGTTGCCTTTAATAAATGAACGTCTAAGCCAGGACTGGTGGTGATTTTTTTTTTTTAATTGAAACAAGGTCTCATGAAGTTGCTAAATTGCTGCTTAGGCTGGGCTCAAAATTTTCTATCCTCCTGCCTCAGCTTCCCAGTGTGCCAGGATTACAGGTCTCTGCCATCACACCTAGCTAAAAATTCAAAAATTTTGTTTTGTGTGACAGGGTCTTGCTATGTAGTTCAGGCTGACTTTGAACTCTCAGTGACACTCCTGCCTCAGCCTCCTGAGTGCTGGGATTCTAGGTCTGTGCCACCACACCTGGCTTTTTAGAGTTTGAAAAAATTCCAAAACAATTTATGGATTGGCACAATTTCTCTTAATGGTTCAATTCTTAAATTTCTATTTTTTGATAGAAACTCAAGAAGTGACACATCTCAAATAAATCAAATAGATTAAAAACTTGATTTTTTTGCCTATAAAAGTCTTATAGGAACAAAGACTGATACAAAAGGGATCTAAGTTTTTAATTTATTTTAGCTTTTTCTTAGTACTGGAGATTGAACCAAGGGTCTTCACACTGAACTATATCCTCAGCCCCTTTTATATTTTTTTATTTTGAGACCTGCTCTCTTGCTAAATCATAAAGTTGCCCAAGTTGGGCTCAAACTTGTGATCCTCATGCCTCAGCCTCCCAGAGGGAAGGGATCTAATGTTAACTGAGTGCTCATCAGGTAACAAATGTTACTGGTGGCACGTCACACTTCATCCCATTTTACTCACGGACATATAAAGCTTATCATTTCAATTTTTGAGAAAGGAAGATGATAATTCAATAGGTGAAATAAACCTGCCAATGTCACAGAACTTGGCTTTAAACTCAGGTCTTTTCACAGACTGCCTATCTGAGACAATGTCCTTGTTTTGCTTCAATGTGACTGACACTTACTTTTCAGGCAGGACAACAGAGACATCATAATCGGTTGGAGTGAGACATCGAACTTCTGAGTAGACCCGATCTCTGAATCCTGGGAAAAGGGAATTTCCGCCTGTCAAAACGATGTTCTTAAAAAAATGTGGCTGCATTTCTTTAAAAGAAAAAAAAGAGAAAAGGAGGGAAAAAAGCATTAGAAAATCTGTTGACTTACTTTTCTGGAAAGACACAGATAGTTAGAAATGATTGTGGATTACGGTTCCTAGTTGGGAAACCATAACATTTTTTAGGTCCATTCTAAAATTTGTAATGAGGTTATACTTTACACAAATAGAGACGTTAAGTAGTAAAACATGACCTCACAGATCTTTCAGAGAAAAAGCTCAGGCAAGGGGTGGGGTGAACTGCTAACTACTTACACATGCACATGAGCTACATCTACATGGGTAACACTCTACAGCAGACATTGAATCGTCATAATCCTTGTTCCCCGAATGGGGAGGGCTTGCTGCAGGCTGAGGTGAGAAGCTACTGTAAGAATGAAAAGGTCTCTCATGGTATTTTTTAACTTGCAGGCCCAAATTTCCATGTTATCTAAGATAGATATATTTATTGTTCAGTACTTAGTTTTGATAGTGAAAAAACACCATCTATAATGACACATAGAGAAAGAATCAAAGTGTAAATACTCATTAAATTACATTATGGCCAACACAAAATGTGGCAAGGTACCGAGTAAAAGCCCCACTAGGGAATCCACCAGGAATGAAAGTGTGCCGGCCATCACCTCGTGCTTCTGTCCACCAAAACAGTTCCCTCATATCAACACTGAAGATTTATGACACAACACTAACACAGTATAGTGCAAAATGTTGTACACATTGTGATCACAATTTTATATAAAATGTGAAACTAATATTGAGAATAGTTGTGAAATAATTGTTAACATGATAGCATTTATGTGACTTTCTCTTTTTTTCAAATGAGAGGAAAGTATGCTGTCTATGTTTCATTTACTTAAATCATGCTTCAGGAGAAGCCAGAAGTCACAGTGAAGCACCATACTCTAATCTCATTAGACTAATCCTGAATGTTAGCCCACATAATACAGAATAGGCCAGTCCCATTGATGACTGAAAACCATTAAATGATAAATTTCTATCTGTACAGATTATGGTAAAAAAAAAAAAAAAAAAACTTTTTTTTTTTTTTTTTTTTGAGACAGTGTCTCACTATGTACTCCAGGCTGGCCTTGAACCCACTACATAGCCCAGGCTGGCTTCCTGCGCAGTCTCCTGAGCGCTGGGATTACAGGTGTGCACTACCACAACTGGCATGGTTAAAATTTGAGTTTAAGGCCAGCCTGAACTACACAGTGAGATCGAGATCCTGTCTCAAAAAAAAAAAAAAAAAAATTTCTAAAATGAACATGGCAACTGAATCTATATTCAGTTGGAAATCTTGGAAAGATACATTTGGAAAGATATCATGAAAAGATATATTTCTTCATGTTTAAACAGACCATGATAACATTACTAAAATAAAATTCATAATCCAAGACAAATCAAGTAAGAATTATTCTAGAGCATTATGGGAACTGGAAATCTCTGCAAATAAAACAGATGCCATTTGCCTGAAATTATTTAGAAGAAACAGTGTACCTTGAACTCATGATTTTCTATAAATATTGTTATTCTTTAATATTTCTATAATATTTTACTATAATAATTGATGTACCTTCAGGTAAGTTTTGAATGGAATAAACAATAGCTTCTGGAATTCCCATTTCTTGAATGCCTATGTCCGAAGGATTGAAGAGTATTTCTGGAACAGCAAATCTCTCATTGGCCAGACGGAGAATTTGTTCCCCAGATTTATATTTTCCACTCAAGACCATCTCTTCCCTTGGCTTACAGAAAAATAAGAAGGTTAAGTTACATTATCTACTTCACACGACTAATAATAACCAGTAACATGCAATGCTGAGATCTTGACCATGTTCTTGGAAGTGTCCAGATTCTCAAAAAGCCACAAAAATACGGTTTTCCATCCTGTTGCCCAACTACACACACAAAAACATTACTGATTCTAATTGGCAACTCCCTGCAAAATAACCTAGTAGCTTTATTGTGGGCATTTTAAAAAAGCAAAGCGGGGCTGGGGATTTAGCTCAAATGGTAGGGCGCTTGCCTAGTAAGCACAAGGCCCTGAGTTTGATCTCCAGCACCAAAAAAAAAGAAAAGAACATAGGAGATGGAACCTCATAGTGTACCTACAATCGTACATTGATTCAAGTGTCTAAAGAACAAAGAACATACTCTCAATAAAGAAACTTACTATATCACTATCTACTTTCATTTCCCTACTTTAGATGTTTATTGGCCTTGTAGTTTCATGTCCAATAGAATCCATGTTCTATTAGGATTTCTTCTTTTCTTTGTGCAAAATGCCTACCTCTTAGCTGGGCACGGTAAACCACACCTGTAATTCCAGCACTTGGGAGGCTGAGGCAGGACGATCTAAAGTTTTAGCCTAGCCTGGGCAACTTAATGATTTAGTAAGAGACCATGGGGCTAAGGATATAGTTCAGTGTGAAGGCCTTGGGTTCAATCTCTAGTACCACAGGGAAAAAAAAATCACTTTCTAAATGATTTAAGCAAACCCACCATGTTTGACCTTGAAATGACTGCAGAGTGCCAATGCTGTACAAAGCCTAAGTATAACATATGCAACTCTGAAGCAAAGCTGATTCGTATTCTCTTGTTATTTACTTTCTGCTAACCGACCCATTCTGTGAGCTATGTCCAAGGGGCCAGGGAAAAAAACAAGAAAAAAGCTCGTTCCATGATATTCTACATTACTACAATTTTACAAAATTGTTTCTTTCAGTTTTACAAAAAATCTTCAGCTCTTTTAGCTTCAGCTATGGTTATTCATTTCATCTGGCTTATAGATGCAATTTCCTCCCATAACAGAAGATATTTGCATCCTTTATACAAATACAAAAACACACAGGTGTCTCCTTTCTGAGTGCCCGCACTCCATTCCTGAGTGCGTCCTAAATTCTCTAATAAGCCCTTCTCCTGCCTCTTACTGATGCGTCCTGAAAATTCAAAGGGTGGGTTAAATTGCTTGTTTCAGCTGCAGGGACCTTCTCAGCCCCAGCCTGTGACCAGTCCAAACAAGGGGATCCATTGTGCCTTTCTCTTTGCTCTCGTCTATCTTTCAAATTTCCCTAGATAAGCTGAAAATTAAATAAAAATATTTGACCCAGGCTCCAAAAAACATATAGAAATACTTAAAATATATCAATTATTAAAAAGTAATATATATAAAAACATTATTGGTTCCTTAAAATAAGCAGTTGTCGATTTAGATTTCAGCTTCTTTGCAGCTTTTTTCTGACTTCCAGGTAAATGGTCCCTCCACAGTCCTCTACTATCACCCTATATTGTCTCACATCTGCCTGGTCATAGGAGATATTCCATAAATTCTTATTTTTTCTTTTGAGAGAGGGTCTTGCAATGTAGTTCAGACGGGCTGGCCTTGAACTCAGAGTGATCTGCCTCAGCCTCCTGAGTGCTGCAATTATAAGCCTGCACCATCAGGACCAGCATTCCATAAATTATTTATTTCGTTGTTAGGTTGTTGCTTTTTTTCTTTTCTTTTTTTTTGCTGGGGATCAAACTCAGGGCCTTGCAATTGTTAGGCAAGTGCTGTACCACCGAGCTAAATCTCCAAACTCTGTTGTTTTTTGAGGCAGAATCTCACTGTGTAGTCCAGGCTGACCCTGAACTCATTATGTTGCCCTGGCTGGCCTTGAGCTCGTGGTGATCCTCTTGCCTCAGTCTCCCAAGTACTGGGATTATAGGCATGCGTCACCAGGCTTGGCAAATAAATCCTTGAATAATGGCATGCATCAAAACTATGTGCTGGTCACTGTTATTAGGCATTTCACATACAGTAGCCCATTGAACTCTCACATAACCCTGTAAAATAGGCATTTTATTTTTATTCGTATGTATGTATATGCTTATTTTTTTTTTTTTATGAGGCATGGTCTTGCTATGTAGTCCAGGCTTATTTTGGACTCACTATGTGGCCCAGGCTGGCCTCAATCTCATGATCCTCCTGCCTCAGCCTCCTGAGTGCGGGGATCACTGCTGTGTGCCACTGCTCCCAGCTTTATTTTCCTTTAATTAATGATACAACTGTGCTCAGCAAGGTTACGGCTTGTTCAAGATCATTCATATAATAACCCAAAGCACATACAAAACATTACACTACACTGCCACTCTTGACTTGGTTATGAATGATCTAGATTTCTATCACTTGGAAATTCCATGCTCTAAGTAGTGTTTTTAAATAAAAATTTTCTGGAAATTACTAACACACTGGGAATGAGGAAAACTATAAATCACTTTTAATCTAGTTAAACTCTTGCTGTAGTAACGAAAAAAAGTATCATTCCACACAGAAGTATTCTTCCTGGGGGCTAGAGATGGTTAGAGTGCTTGCCTAGCAAGCGCAAGGCCCTGAGTTTGATCCCTGACACACACAAAAAAGTATTCTTCCTTCTTAGGCTGGATGGAAAACATTTCCTATAAATTTCAAGTTCATTTAAAACTGACATTGGTGGGGCTGGGGATTTAGCTCAGTGGTTAGAGTGCTTGTCTTGCAAGCACAAGGCCCTGAGTTCAATCTCCAGCACAGAAAAAAAAAAAAAACTAAAAAACTGACATAGGTTTGAATTTAAGGGATAGAACTCATTTGGTCAACACTCAAAATAACCTGAAACTAATGCAGACTAGGAGACTTTCGCTGATAAGACATTAGAGGTCATCTAGTTTACAGCCCTGATTTACAAAGAGGATCATGTGACTGATCAAATGCCTAACTAGGGGAAAGAGCTGGTACTGGATGTCCTTGTTCCATGTCAGCACTAAAGCCTTTACTTGTTAATATACAATCTGGTACTACAAGTAGTCCTTGTTTGTGAGAGTCTAATTCCAAAGAGAATTTTTTAGACATAGACGAGTGAAGGAATTTACAAGGGCTGCCGGGAGTTGTTATTTCAGCCAATGTCGGCCACTAGGACTGCACAGCCTCAGGAATTTGCCTCGGGGACCAGGACAGAGACGAGATGTTGTAATGGCTCCACAAAAGCAGTCACTATTAACGATGAGGGTGCTTTTCCCAATTTAGGTCAGACAAATGCATTACACTCTGGCCAGACTTCCTCATTCTGATAACAGATAAAACTGGAATTTCTATCAGTTGTAAACAGTAATGATACTGAGACCTTATTTCTATTATTATTATTACCATCAGCACTAGAAAGTCAAGGTTACAACTTTTCCGCAACCATTTAAAACTTTTTTCCCCTTGAACAGGGTCTTACTATGCAGTCTAGGCTGGCTTTGAACTCGCTATACAGACCAGGCTGGTCTCAAAATTGTGATCCTCTTGCCTCAACCTCCAGAGTGCTGGAATCACAGATGTGTGCCTTTTTTTTTTTTTTTTTTTTTTTTGGTTTATTGAGACAGGGTCTTGCTATGTAGCTCAGGCTGGCCTTGAACTGACTACGTAGCCCAGGCTGGCCTCAAACTCATGGAGATCCTCCTGCCACAGCTTCCTGTGTGCTAGGAACTGTGCCACCATGGCAGCTAAATTAAAAATATTCATGAATAAACTATCAAAGTCCAAATTTCAGGTTGGAGATTTAGCTTAATTGGTAGAGCGCTTGCCTAGCAAGCACAAGGCCCTGAGTTTGATCCCCAGCACCAAAAACAAAAACAAAAAAGTCCAAATTTTAATAATAAAGGCTCTCAAATAAGTAAATTTTCATCTTCTAAAATAATGTTTTTCTAATTTCATAAATATTTCTTAGCTGTCATCAAAATCATTGAACAAAAATAAGTTCAACAGTAGTAAAGAAATTCAAAATAATACATTTTAGGATGTCTTACTATAGACAAAATATAAGTACTGCACATACGTGATTTAACATGGATTGTAATAAAGAATAAATTTTATCATTAACTGGTAAGATTGGGCCATTCTTTTAGAGAGGACTGAATCTACCGTTTTTAGTTTGGTTTGATTTGTTTTGTGGTGCTGGGGATTCAAACTGCAGGCTGGTATATGGCAGGCCCTGACGTAGGCACTGAGCTACATTCCCCAGCAATCATTTTTTTCAAACAAACACTGGCTGCAACACTCCATTGTCTATCAAGAGCCCAGTCCAACTGACTTTGTGTTCTCTCTGATATAAAAGTACACATTCCACGTGAAAATCAGTAAAGGATTGAGTTTATATTGAGTTAATGAAACACACTGTAGAGCCAGATTCTGTTCAGAATTTTAAGTTTCAAACAGTCTTCTGTGGCTTCAACCTTCTCTCCAAAGGTAGTAACTAAAAGTATAATCGACTTGGAGATCACAATTCTGGTGGCTCAGTGGATAAGGTGCTGGTTTGAGAAAACATGGCTTATAGTTTGGCAAGGAGAAACTGGCAGAGTTTGGAAGATAATGTCCAATAAACTAATGGTTTGTCATTTCCAGGGCAGGAGAAGAGTTTTTAAAAAGACAGAGATTTCCTAGTTGACTATTATCCAGAAAGAATTTTCTTTTTTTAAGTTTTCAAACTTACAGACTAAATTTTGCTAGGGAGAACATATATATAGGAATCTATGCCTTTATTTTCTTTCTCTCTCTTTCTTTCTTTTTGGTGTTTTGAGATAGGGTCTCGCTGTATAGTTCAGGCTGGCCTTGTAACTCTGGCTGGCCTCAAAAATGCAGTAATCCTCCTGCCTCAGCCTCCCAAGTGCTGGGATTACAGGTGTGTGTCAAGCCTGGCTTTGTTTTTTAATACCGCTCATGATTTCAATGATCAATAAGGTTTGGGGAGACTGGAATTCATGAGACATTACTCAGGATCCCTTCCTGTAGAAATGCAGATCACCACTGCTCATTTAGAATGCATTAATTCTCCATAAGGTAGCTTCTGTCACTGGACTGTTTTTTACTTTGTTTTTGTGGTATGGAGCATTTAACCCAAGGCCTCATGCTAGGCAAGTGCTCCTCCACTGAACTACATTCATGGCTACTTTTACTTTAGGACAGGGGATCACTAAATTGCCTAGGCTGGCCTCAAACTTGCAGTCTTCCTGCCTCAGCCTTTTGAGTAACTGGGATTACAGTTGAGTGCCTACCCCACGGCTATTGAACTGTTTGAATCAGCTATAAAATAGGAAGCTGATCAAATGTGTCTAATGAGATAAAGACTTGGTCTTTAAATGTTTGGGCCAGTTTTCCTTGCTGAATTATGACTGGAATAGCACCTCTTTAATCTGGCCAAAATAAATAATTACCTAAACCATGTATGCATCAACCAGCTTAATGCAACTTTACAATTAAATTAAAACTCCTTTTTCAACTTCAAAGAATTAGAAAGGACAATCATGAATTTCATCTGGAACCAGAAGAGACCCAAAATAGTAAAAACAATCCTAAGCAACAGGGGAAAGGCAGGGGGAATCACAGTTCCCGATCTAAAACTATACTACAAAGCTACAGTGATAAAAACAGCATGGTACTGGCAAAAAGACAGACCTGAGGATCAATGGAATAGAGTGGAGGATGCAGAAACAACTCCAAACACACTCAAATACCTCACCTTCGACAAAGGAGCCAAACACCCTCACTGGAAGAAAGATAGCCTCTTTAACAAATGGTGCTGGACAAATTGGCTCGCCACATGCCGAAAACTAAAACTAGATACATGCCTCTCACCATGTACTAAACTGAGATCGAAGTGGGTCAAAGATCTAAACATTAAAATAGAAACACTAAATTTACTGGAGAATAGAATAGGAAGAACTCTCGAAGACATAGGGGTTGGAAAAAAATTCCCATGCAGAACATAGACTGCACGGGAAATAATACAAAGAATCAGTGCTTGGGACCACATGCTATTAAAAAGCTTTTGCACAGCAAAAGAAATCACCAATAGAGCAGGACGAAAAGCCATGAAACGGAAAAAATTTTTGCTAGCTATCCATCAGACAAAGGTCTAACATCTAGAATATATAAAGAACTCAAAAAAATTAAACCTCCCAAATTTAAAGACCCAATCCAAAAATGGGCAACTGAAATGAATGAACATTTCTCAGATGAAGAAATAAAAATGGCAAATAAATATATGAAAAAGTGTTCAACATCCCTAGTCATTCGAGAGATGCAAATCAAAACAATGTTAAGATTCCATCTCACTCCAGAAAGAATCGCGTCTATGAAAAAATCAACCAACAACAAATGCTGGAGGGGCTGTGGGGAGAAAGGAACCCTCCTCCACTCTTGGTGGGAATGCAGACTGGTCCAGCCACTGTGGAAATCAATATGGAGATTCCTCAAAAAACTAGAACTAAAGGTTCCATTTGATCCAGCTATTCCCCTACTGGGGATCTTCCCAGAAGAATTAAAATCATCATACCACAGAGATATAGGCACAACCATGTTTATAGCAACACAACTTGTAATAGCTAAGTCTTGGAAGCAGCCTAAATGCTCAACAACTAATGAAGGGCTAAAGAAGATGTGGTTTTTCTACACAATGGAGTACTACACTGCCATAAAGAAGGATTAACTAGCGTCATTAGTATGTAAATGGATGTTCCTTGAGGATATACTATTAAGTGAAATAAATCAGACACTCATGAGCACACACTGAATTGTTTCTCTGATATGAGAAACCATAACTGTAAATAAGGACAAAGTGGTGTAATAGATATTACATAAAAGGAAGATAATATACAAAGGAGAGGAGTACTAGAAAGACAGAAGGGGGAAAAGTAAGAAGGGAAAAAATGGAAAGAAAGGGGAAAAGGAAATCATGGATAATTGTGAATAAACCTGCTGTAAATAGGGATGGGGGAACAGAAGGGAAGGGTGGGGAAGAGGGGGGAGAACCAAGAGATACCATGTACAGGTACAAAACAAACATGATGAATGTGATCGATATATGTACAATGTACCAATACATGTTCTTGGTTAAAAAAAAAAACTCCTTTTTTAAAAATGTGTTTATCATTCACATACACAGTCTTACACTTTCTTTATACTTGGACTTACTTTTTTTAACTTATACTTTATTTCATATTTATGTATTCCTAAACAACGTAAATTATTCTGTACAGACTGGAGGTATACAGAGCTTTTTAAAATTCACTCTTATTAAACATTTCTAAAATTCATCCATGATCATTTTCATTACTGCTTATTATTTTGTAATATAAATATAGCAAAAATCATTTATTCTCTTTCTATTAGTGGAGGCTGTTCCCAATTTTTCAGTATTCTAAAGTATTCTACAATGAATGAGATCATAAACGTCTCCTTACATTTCTGACTCAAAATTTTTAACTTCCAAACAGTCTTTAACTAGAAGGGCAAACTTCACATTTACCCATGGAACTGTCTTTACCTCAGCTGATAAGAAATTGTTTTGACATCCAAGATAAGCTGTTTCTCAACACTTTGAAAGTGCACTGGAATTTTCCCTGTTCTTTTTTCTTTCTTTTTTGGTGGCATTGGGAATTGAAGCCTGGGCCACACGCGGGCCAGGAAGTACTGTGCCACTGAGACACACCCTGTCCCAGACTCTTGCCTTCTCAACTACAGCCTGATCCTATGGGACCAAACCTGATTAAAATACAGTCTGGGGTGAGCTGTGTCAATAATTTTTACAGCAGAAAAATAACCAGCTTCTAACTAGATTTAAACTGTTAAGTAAACTGAAGAGTTAATTATAATGAAGAGTAATGATTCTGTTTATATCCAATATTTGTTCCATGTGCTATCATGTGGCTGATAGATGTCTTCTGAATAATTAGTGAAAAACTTACTAATCAAGTTTGTACACTTGTGCCTAGACAAATGGTCATGAGGAAGCAGTCATTACTGACTTTTTTAAGACTCTGCCAATCCCAGGTAGATGTGAAATGCTGGCTGATCAGCTGAAGAAATATTATTGAGGGTTTTCTTTGTTTTGCTGTCTTTTTGCAGTACTGCGGGTTGAGCCCAGGGCTTTTGCACTGAACTACATTCCCAGGACTTTTTTTATTTTTTATTTTGAGACAAGGTCTTGGTAAATTGCCCAGGCTAGGCTTAAATGTGCAATCCTCCTGCTTCAGCCTCGCAGATTGCTAGGATTAAGAGGCCTGCACCACCATATCCAGCAAAGATTTTTCAAATTACCTTACAAAAGCCCTTTTTGATTGTACTGAAGTCAGGCAAAACATAGTCTACCATTACTGTATTGTCTTCTCCTTTTAACCTGTAAGACAAAGTAAGAGATTTACGAGATATTTTAATTATGGGAAGCATCATCCAAAAATCAATTTTCCAATTCTTAGATTACCCTTATACATACTTTGCAATATCCATGTCTCTGTAAAAATCCTGAGACACATAGCACACATCTTCTTTCACTTGATTAATAACATGTGTTTCATCCATAACATGCAGCTGCCTAACAGAAATAAATATAAAAGTTGAAATGGGAAAAAATAAAAATAACTTATGATTAACATTTCAATTATTTTTTTCTAGTATTTTCAGTTAACTGATTTTTTTCAAATATTAAATTTTTTGTCTTTTTTTTTTGAGACAGGGTCTCATTATGCAGTTCAGGCTGACTTTGGACTCACTATATAGCCCACGCTGGCCTCTAATTCATAGCAATTCTCCTGTCTCAGGCTCCCAAATGCTGGGATTACAAGCAGGTGCCACCACGGCTGGCCTACCCTTCTTATTTTGAGACAGGTTCTTGCTAAATTGCCCAGATGGGACTGGAACAGAACTTGCAATCCTCCTCTTCAGCCTCTCAAGTGCTGGGATGATAGACACATGCCGCTTAAATATTTTTTCTTGTTGTCGATTTTATATATAAGTCTGAAATCTTCATGTTTCAATCTTCTCTTCCTTTCAACTTGCTATTTCTAAACTAATGAAGGTGGGGAATTAAATGGCCAAATTTACTGAAACTGAGCCCGAATATACTTGGTTCTAGTGAACAACATCCATAAACCATGTTATAAATGCTACTTATGAGTTCTGAAAAATAGCACGTAAATGTTATAAATTCAGTAATTAAGAAGAAATGATGTCAGGCATGGTATACACGTCTGTGATCCCAGCACTCGGGAGGCTGAAGCAAGAGGATTTTGGCTTTGAGGTCAGCCTCGGGCACACAGAGGTCAAGGCCAGCCTGGACTACATGGAGACTTTCTCAGAAGGAGGAGAAGAAAAGGGGTGGAGGAGAAGGACGTAAAAGAGGAGGAGGAAAAATGGTAAAGCATTATGATCAATGAAAAAGTCCATCTCTAAAGGTTACATATTATATTATTCTGTCCTATAACATTCTTGAAATAACGAAAATAGAATCATGGAGAGCAGATTAGTAGTTGCTAGGAGACAGGAATGAGATTGTGGAGCAAATAAAAAAGGCTAATACATACCAAGATACATCATGTATAGGTACAGAATTAATGTAATGAATGTGACCATTGTATGTAGAATGTACCAATACATGTTCTTGGTTTAAAATAAAATTAAAAAAAAAAAAAAAAAAGGCTAATACAAAGACATTCCTTTATGGAGGTACAGTTCTGTGTCTTGACTGTGGTGGTTACACAAATCAATACATACGCTAAAAGGACACAAAACGGTATGTGCGCCCACACAAATGAATACATGTAAAAACTGGTTAAAACTGAATAGGGTATGTAGTCTACTTAATAGTATTATATCAATGTAAATTTCATTATTTTATCTGGTATTACAGCTATAAAAGATGTCACTTGAGAGTACAATAGACTCTTGACTCTCTATACCAGTGATGGCGAACCTTTTAGAGATGAGTGCCCAAACTGCAACCCAAAACCCACTTATTTATTGCAAAGTGCCAACACTGCAATTAAACTTGATTACGGAGGTTTTAGTTTAGAAAAACAACTCAAACAACTTGTAACATCATGGCAGAGAGGGCCCTGTGCGCTTGCTGTAGCACATGTGCCACAGGTTCGTCATCCTGGCTCTATACAGCTCTTGCAACTTCATGAAGTCTATAATTACTTTTTTAAAAGTTGTTTTTGAAAGTACTAAGGCTATAGGTGACCACAGACAGATGAATGGATAAAGAAAATTCGGTATATCCACACAAATGGAGTATCATTCAAGCAAAAGAAACACAAGAAAGTTTTGTCATTTTCAGGGAAATGGATGGGTCTGGAGATCATGTTGAGCGAAGTAAGCCAGACTCAGAAAGACAAATGCAAATAGCTTTGCAATTGAAACCTCACTGGTATTTATGTATTTTTAAATAATAACAAAGAATTGCTGTTTGCAGTTACAACTAAAAGTTAAAAAAAATTCTAATTATTTTATAAAGTTCACTCCCAGCACCCCATGCTTCCACAGAATCAAGAGCAAGCATTACCTGTAAGATATTATCTCTTTGAGATGGTTGGTTAAGAGTTTTCCTCCCACATTAATCCTAAAAGAGGAGAATTCAACTTTGGCTCAGTTATCACACATTTCATCCTAAGAAATAACATGAAAATAACATGAAATAAGAAATAAAAAATTAAATACAACTTACCGAATAATTGCTTCTTTTTTCTTTTTACTTCTACAGTAAGGAACTATATGTGTAAAAGAATATCCACTGTCTACAATAATACAGCACAATTCAGAAGGATTATCTCGGAAATACCTATGTGCACTAAGAGCCCCAGCTATCAAAAAAAAAAAAAAAGAGAGAGAGAAAGAGAGAGAATATTTTAAATAAAAGTATACATTTAAGGCAATAAAGAAAACTAAGGCAGAAAGTTCCCATTAATTGTAAGAAAACATGCTAATTGGTAATATTAAATAATGGTCACACTATCTTTACAATGTTTAAACTTTTAAAATTTGCACCTATGTGGCAAATACAAAAAGAAAAATTTGTGATCATTTGTTTTTGTTTTCCCAGTACTGGAGACTGAACCCAGGGTCTTCACACTGAGTCACATTCTTGAGCTTTTAAAAAATTCTTTATTTGAGACAAGTTCTCGCTAAGTTGCTCAGGCTAGGCTCAAACTTGTGCTCTTCCTGCCCTCAGACTCCCAGGGCACTGGGATGTGATCAGTTTTTAAAGGTAAATTTCATGACTTATAACAATTATTACAACAGTAGCTAATATTCACTGAGCATCTACATACCAGGCTCCATTCTAAACATGATATAAAGAGTGTGTACAGTATGGTACCGCTTTCACATGCACAGCAATCCCACCGTACAGATGAGGAACCTGAGGCACAGCAAAGGGAAACCATGTGCCCAGGCCACACAATTAGGAAGTAGCAGAAACAGGATTTCAACGCAGGCACTGTGACTTCATAGCAGGGTTTCTCAACTTGGGACCCCTGACATTTTGGGCCAGTGACTCCTTTTGGGAGGGTTTCCTGTGCATTACAGCGTGTTTACAAACATCGACAGCCTCTACTCACTAAATGTCAGTCACACTCCCCCAGTTGTAACAACTCCAAGTGTCTCCAGATAGTGCCAATGTTCCCAGGGAGGAAAATCACCACTGGCTGAGAACACTCCTGACAATTATGCTCTTAACCACTGTAGTACACTGTTGCTTATACAGGCTTAAATCCTGCAAGCAAATTATTTGAATACTTTCATTGGACACAATCAGGTAATACAATCCTAGCCTTTAACAAACTTGCTTCCAGACATTTACTGATTGTCTTCCCTCATTCTGGCAGCCAAACTCAAGCCAAGAATGTTGGTCCATGTCTACAATCCCCACACTCAGGAGGCTGAGGCAGGAGGATTGCTGTGAGTTCGATGCCAGCCTGGACTACATAGCAAGACCCTGTCTCACAAAACAAGACAAAATAATAGCAAACACATGAATGACAGGAAAGATAACTAGCTCAGGATAATCTTTCAGATATTATAAGTATTTGTCTAATAACTTCATTTGGGAGAAATATAATATTAGTAAAAAGACAAACAGAGAGAGATCTGACTTAAAAAAAGCCACTGAGAATGGTCTCATTGTACGATTTCTAAAGGTCCACCTAGTTTTAAAATTCTGTTTTATTGCCTAAAGAATTCCATCTAGAATTCCACCTAAAGAATTCCATCTAGTTTGCAGGATTTTAAGTTTCTTTAGCACATTCATATCCACATAATACAATACCAATGAAAACTTTAACTTACCATTTACCCTTAACACTGCTTGGAATTGGTATTCTTCAAACAGAATTTCATTCATTGATTCTTGAATTGAAGTGAAGTTAAAATATGGTTCTGTGATAATAATATTAGTATCTAAAAAATCAACCTAAGAAAAAGAATCCCCAAAGTTTCATAATTCGTAGTGACTATCAATATTTGTTTGACATATATAAACAAAATTATTCAATCCTCACAATATCCTGACAATTACCATCCCCATTTAATGGATGAGTAAACTGAGGCACAGAAAAGTTGAATAAGCTATTTAGGAGGATAGCTAGGATTTAAACCCAGGGCATCTAAATACAGAATCCATGCACTGCTGAGCACAGCGGTGAACACCTGTAATCTCGGCTCTTCAGGCAGCTGAGGTAGGAGGATGGAAAAGTTTCAGGCCAGCACTTAGCAAGACCATGTGTTTAAAAAAAACACAGAAGAAAAGAAAAAAAAGCTGGACCTGGTGGCACAACCTGTAGTCCCAGCGCTAGGGAGGCTGAGGCAGGAGGGTCACCATGAGTTCCAGGCCAGCCTGGAATACATAATGAGTTCAAGGCCAGCCCAAACTATATAGTGAGACCCTGTCTCATAAAACAAAACAAACAAACAAAATAACGAAATTATTAGGCCTTTTCTCAAATACGGGATTTACCGCCTTCTTGGCCTCCTGCTTCTTCACCACAGCAGTGCCGGGGCCGGCTGCTTCTTCTTGGCACCCTGGCTGGCTGGAGGAGGACTCGCCCACATATTCTGGGAAACTATTAAAACTTGACATTCTCTCAGTGTATCTATGCTCTCACTATAGCCACTAAAAGCACAATATTTTCTTGTAATATTTACACATTCAAATATCTAGGAAAAAATTTGTATTGTGAAAATAAAAACGGCATAGTGAATCTATCTAGTAGTGGAAATCTTGGGCCGGGATGTAGCTCAGAGGTAGAGCACTCGCCTAGCACATGTAAGGCCCCGGGCTCAAACACCAACATCAAGAAAAGAAAAAGTGGAAATCTCAAGTTACATTTTTTTATTTGGTGCTGGGGATAGAACTCAGGGCCTGTGCTTGTGAAATTAAATTCCAATCTTGAGTTTCTCATAGAGTATCTCTAATCAATTTCCTCTTTAACATGGAAATACTATTCATTTGCATTTATTAAATGTTTAGAAAATCAAAGGTAGGCAAAGTTAAATGACTGAAATACGTATTGAAAACACATTGCTACATTTATACATCTTAAAATATAAGTTCTAATTTTTCACTTGAATTAGACGCAGAAACAGAATTTCAATACATAATGTGTTACCTGATACATTTCTTTTCCAAAAAGGTAATCCCAAACTTGTCGTTGAACATCCCAGTTCACCAAGTAGCCCTAAAATATTTTTTAATAAGCTTATCAATATTTGAACAATTTTTTTTTTTTTTTTTGGTGCTGGGGATTGAACTCAGGGCCTTGTGCTTGTGAGGCAAGCACTCTAACCACTGAGCTAGATCCCCAGCCCCTAAACAATTCTTAAAAATCAGTTTAACATTAGTTCTAAATCACCCTAGTTCTTTAATGCTTTATGTCCAAAGTTCTTTATTTCTCTAATGTAACTTTTAGTCTAATGAATTTCAAACTTATACTGGTATTTTTGTCCCTAAAAAAGTTCAAAAAATTAGAAATTAACAATAACCAAATGTCAAGAACATAGCAATAGACACTATGCTTCTCTATACTTTCTTTTTTTATTTTTGGTGCTGGGGATCGAATTCAGGGCCTTGTGCTTACAAGGCAAGCACTTTAACCACTGAGCCAAATCCCCAGCCCCTTCTCTATACTTTCGTCTTAAATTAATGTGTACAATACCACCTACGTAGATCTAACATAAGTAAAATTCAGTGTTCACAATTGGTAGCTAAATAATGGCCATTTACTTTTACTAAGACAACTTAATTTCAATTTTTGGTTTTAAATACATTTTACTTAAAATTTAAGTCAACTATTATCAGAAATCCCCAAAATATTTTCATACATATGCACACAGTCTTATGTGTACAATTAAAAATTACATTTATATTTAGGTTTACAATACCAGAAAAGACACGTAATTGGATTACCTTTTGAAAAGGAAGGATGTAAAAGAGTCCTGAAGGGTCTTTTATTTCATCTATCTGGTTAGCAGTAAATGTTTTAAGACGTGCTGTTTTTGACCTGAACTGACAATTAGGAATAACCCTAGAACAAAGAAACAAACAATTATCCCCTAAATATTTAGTTCTTAAAAATATCTTCACTTAACCACCACTCTCAGGGCCAAAAGATGAGTACATCCAAAACCAGTGTTTCTCATTCTGTCTTCAAATAATTTTAAAATTCCTTTTATTTATTTATTTATTATTTATTTTGGTGCTGGGAATTGAACTCAGGGCCTTGTGCTTGCAAGGCAAGCACTCTAACCACTGAGCTAAATCCCCAGCTCCTAAAATTTCTTTTTTTTAGATTCTAATATTTAACCAGTTCTATACTGGA
Source organism: Hystrix cristata (assembly GCA_004026905.1). Lineage (NCBI taxonomy): Eukaryota > Metazoa > Chordata > Mammalia > Rodentia > Hystricidae > Hystrix > Hystrix cristata. The sequence goes on along the minus strand of PVJO010007915.1, from coordinate 56,719 downwards.
CCTTTTATCTTTCTCAAATAACCTGCAAGAAATCCCTAGATGTGGGTATTGATTCTGCTAGTGCACGGATGAGAGCTAAGCTTTGATAAAGGTCCCACTCTTTCCATCCTTAATATGGAAATTCTTAATATTATTCAGGCAGTGGATTCACAGGTTGAAAACTCTGGCCTAAAATTAAATTTTCATAAAGCAAAATATTTTCTTTTCTTTTTTTTTTTAATTTATATTTTTTGTTCCTTTTTTTGGTGCTGGGGATCGAACTCAGGGCCTTATGCTTGCAAGGCAAGCACTCTAACCATTGAGCTAAATCCCCAGGCCCATTTTCTTTTTTTTTTTTTTAAAGTAAAATATTTTCAATCAATCAAAAGGATGCTGGCTAACATGACTTTCTTCACGATATACTGCCCTGCTTCCTCAAGGGTGTACTTTTATCTTGCGTTTTCCTTTTTTACTCAGCCCAAGCTCACTCTGCAGAGCCAGTTTCTTCCTCACTCTTCACTTTTACTTTTTCAAATGCGCTTTGCCATGGCTAAAAAAAAAAAAAAAAAAAAAAAAAAAAAAAAAGATGCCAAAGGATATAGAGGTAGAAACTACTTTTAAATATTGTGGCAGTCCATCATGAACCTACACTCTGCAAAGAAAGACAAATCAGAACCATCATTATACACACAGGTATGTATACACACATATATTGGGAGAACACTGTAAAATTGTTTTGTGTCTGCTTATTTCACTTACTACACTATAAGCATTTCCCCTACATGTTTAAGTTCTTGGAGAATATAATTTTAAGAAGCTGCATAAGGAGGGTACAGTGATGTGTCCCTGTAATCTCAAGTACTCAGGAAACTGTCACAGGAAGGTCCCCTAAACCTGGGGTTTGGGCAACATAGTGAAGCCCTGTTTTTTAAAGTAAAAGAGACAGAGACAGACTCAGGGGACAGGGGAATCGATATATCAAGCAAGCTTCAGGTGTAGTGGAGCACTTGCTAAAGCACAAAGACCTGGGTTCAATCCCCAGCACCACAAATGAAAGAAAGAAGCTGCACTGCTATTAATCTCATGGTTGTATTATAACACATTTAGCTAATTTCTTATTTTTGCTTGCTTTCTATTTTTTGTTAATTGTACACAATGTCTATAAATAATACAGAACATCCCTGTTCTTATTCTTATCAAGTACCTCTAGGCAATTCCTTAAGTGATAACAGAATTGCTGTCAAAGATTACTAACAATAATATACCCTGTCAAAGTGTTATCCAGGAAGATTAACAATTTACATTTCTATTCAGTTTGAGTTCCCTCTTTAAAAAAGAAAGGAGGGCTGGGGTGTAGCTAAGTGGTAGAGCACTTACCTAGCACAAGTGTGGCCCTAGGTTTGCTCCCCAGACCCGGAAAAATGTTTATTTAGTCAATCACAAATTTTATGAACATACATCTTACGAATGCATTGTAGTATTTCTGGTTACCTGACTTTGTCAACCAGGTCAGCCAGTAGGTGAAAGCCTAGAAAGTCTCTATACCCTTCCATAGTAGTTTTTCGATTTGGTGAGTCACAGAACCCTTTGATGATCCAACGAAACTTATAATCGCGTCCCCAGAAAATCCAGATGCACCCAAAATGTTGCCCACAACTTCTGAAGGTTCATGAACTTTGCGGTCCCTTCCTGAGGAATGCAGCGCTAAAAGCCTATTCTTGGCTATTTTCTGTTACAAAACGAAACACACACACCACTTTCGGAACTCACAGAACAAACTAAACCAAAGTCAACTCCAACTCAATACATCGCAAGCACCAATCTGACCAAAAAAAGCATCCTTCTGGCTCTGGTTAGGGCCCCGTGAGGACGTTTGCAGTTCACTGATGCCAGGAGAGAAAGCGTTGCATGCAAAACTGCTAAGTGTACATGTCTCGTCTCTTTAAGAAATCGAACACTTACGAGACATTTTCATGGCTGTAACCGATCTTTGCGTTGTAGGCTCCGTTGTCCAGCACCAAAGTCGTCATTCTAGCGCGAACACCACCACACCAGCCGTCGCTTTCCCTTCCGGGTCTTTGGGCTCAAGCTTCTTCCGGTTCTCTATGGTTTGCTGGGCCGAACGGTAGAGCAAGCTTCCGGTTACCCTGGCAACGGAGGACGCCGGAAGCTCAGACACACTTGCTCGGTCCGGCCAGTCATCGAGCGTCCCGTTTCCAATCCTAATTTGTTTAGGTGGTGGCGAGATTCTTCAAGAGCAAAAACAGCCAAGTGCTTTTTTGTCCATTTGTTAGTTTCCTGACTCGTCAGATTGACTCGCGCCTGCAAGTTTTTTCTTAAACCAGTAGCCAATCGGCTGTTTATCTTCGAATAGTATTGTCCAGACAATGACGTAAAATGCAAAACCATTCGCAGCGTGGAATTGGATATGAAGTCTCTCTATCTTCCTACCCTGGCATTACACATCCGATTGTGGGATCCAACCATCACGAATTATTTATGTATTGTTTTGTCAATGTCTTTGCTTTTTTTTTTTTTTTTTTTTTTTGGTGCCGGGGATCGAACTCACAGCTAAATCCCCAGTCCTACGTTTTTGCTTTTAAACTCACTTGTGCGCACCTCTCTTCCCTTGCCACTTGTTTTTTAGGGTTTAGCTTATGTCTTACCTAAAAAAGGCTTGTCGACATCTGACACGTTCCCTCTTATTCGGATTCCTGGTGTCCGCCTACGTGTCGCTTTTATAACCCATGTTTCATAATAGTTAAGAGAGTGAATTTGGGGTTGGAATTCAGACTCTGACACAAAATGACTGTGTAGCCTTGGGCGATTAAAATGATAAAGGTTAACACGTAACACTGAGTGTAAATTGTTCCAATAGTTTAACATATATTGACTAAATTAATCTTTACATCCCTATGACATACCTGGTTAAAAACGGAGCCTCTAAATTTAAACTGCTGGGTGAAATCTTGGCTCTGCCATTAAGTGGCTTGGACAAGTTAGTGAAGGTCTCTGTGTCTTGGGCCTCATGTAAACTGGAATAATATTAATCATACCTTTGCTGAATTCGTTTATGAAGAGTAAATAATAAAAGTCTAGGGGCTGCGGATTTAGCTCAGTGATTAGAGTGCTTGCCTTGCAAGCACAAGGGCCTGAGTTCGATCCCCGGCACCACAAAAAAAAAAAAAAAAGTCAAGTACCTGGAAGGAGTTATTATCACCACCCTCTTTTGTTACAAAATCATCCTCTTTTAACTCTCTAGATGGAAAACTCCTTAATGTCAGGTACTTTATTCTATTGGCATCTGTATTTCTTTGTATCAAAACATCCACTGAATGTCTAAAATAATGCCTGAATTTAGTCATTCTGTTTTCTCCAACTTAATATTAAGATGATAAAATCTCTTACTCTAAAGAATATAAATTTTATACAGAGCAGTCATCATTTCTATTTATCTCTCATCTTTTAAAATGCACATTTTGAATCCGGCTTCTTGTTTATCATCTCTTTCTCATCTAAACTTCCTTTGTCTTTCCTTGCCACTCCCATGCATTGTGGTCAAGATTATTATTAAATACATATGAATCATAAACCACAATTTCTATTCTTTTTTTTTGAGGTACCGGGATTGAACCTGGGGCTAAAACCCCACTGAATCACCAGCCCATTTTTTATTTTATTTTATTGGAGAGGGTGATGCTGGGGATCGAACTCAGGGCCTCGCTCTACCACTTGGGCTAAATCCCAAACCCCTGCATTTTATTTTGAGACAGGGTCACACTAAGTCACTAAATTGCCCAGGCTGGGCTAAACTCGTGATCTTTCTGCCTTGGCATCCCAAAGTGCTGGAATTACAGGTATGCACAACCAGGCTTGGCTCAGAACTTTCACTCTTAAATGTAACTTTACAAAGTTTCCACCTAAAAAGAGAAAGCCTTAAAGGCGAAAATTCAACATTGTGTATTATCTCCAAGACTGTTCCATCTATGGTATTTATCTTAATTATTGGTATTCCCGAAGATCCACCCAGTGCTCCAAGCTAGAAAACTTAGTCACCTTTACCACCTATCTTTGACTAACTCTCTGGAATCTGTCACTGACTTTACTTCATCTGTAATGATACGGCCTTATTTCTCACCTGAAATAACACCAGCACCTTCTCGGGGCCCTTCCTGCCTCCGCTCTCTTTTTCATCCTCCATATTCAAGTATAATTAGCAGTAAACATTTATCTAAATCAGAAATATGACTATCCTGCCTACCTCACCCATCATAGAAGTTTTCATGGCTTGTTATTGCCAATTAAGTAATGTCCATATTTGGGGGAGTGGTGCAGGAGATTGAACTCAGGGCCTTGGGTTTGCTAAGCAAGCACTCTACCACTTGAGCTAAATCCTTAAGCCCAGTAATGTCCATATATTACATTTATAGTCGTATCCCCCTCTAACCCATATACAGAAGGCATGCTGGCAAATTATAACAACTAGATCTTGAGGGCAAAATAAGCCCTGATTTGTAGTGTTTGTCAATTTCTATGGTGTGAATACTGTATCATGGCTGATTCAAAATACACTGGAGGAACCAAACATAATCTAGAGTTGGGAAGAGATGCACATAGATGATTGTTAAGAGCCAGTTGAACTAGCTCTCACATAAACTATTCAATAAAGCTCTTTCTTCATACTCATACCATGCACTCTCCCCTTTTAGGTTTTAGCATAAGTAATCCCAAGTATTTGAGTACTACTTTTTAAATACATGTACCTTTTGGGAATGTACAATTTTAAGAGCATTAAAAGTATGATTCTTTCATAAACAATGAACGTTTGGAAAAAAATAATAAGCATTTGGAACAGATTAAATCATATTCATGAGTGAAACTGCTTTATATCCTATCTTGTTGGTCCAGCATTAATGTGAGTTAATAAATCTTTGATATAGTCATTATATATTTGCAAGACAATCATGCTTGTGTTTTTTTAAAATTATACTTTGATAATTAGCTAGAAATTAATAAACCTGCAAAACGACTTAAAAGCACTGTTGAATTTATGCTGGTTTTGTGGTGTTAAGTATTTTCTTGATTCAGGGAAAGTAATAGCAAAATTATTGTTATTTATTTTCACAATGAAAAGATATAATTATTAACTTGTGAAGTTCTTTGATGTTTATTGTTTTGAAAAGTTATCTGCCTGTTGTTCTAACCATAGTAGGTCACCTGTCTAGAACATTCTTTTCAGGCCTGGGACATAGGTCAGGGGTAGAATGTTTGCCTAGCATGCCAGCGGTCCTGGTTTCTATCCCTAGAAATAGAACAATAAAAATAAAAAATCATTTTCTGACTAGTGAATTAATAATAATAGCTAACATTCTCTTGTGGCTGGCACTTGTGTATTTTAGTTTTATTAGCTTAATCTTCAAAACAATTTGATGAAAGTATACAGACTTAGAGAGGCTTGGTATCTTTCCTATGATCATGTAACTACAAAAATCTGGACAGCCACATTTAAAATCCAATCATTCAATTTCAGGGTCACTTATTTTTAACAATTTCAAGTCATTTATTCTTATCTTCGAAATAATACCTCCACTATAAATGTGTTTCTGACTGAATCACTTCCTATCTTGTGCTTGCTTCTGTTTTTGATAATGATAATAAATAGTAATATCTAGCAGATACTGATATCTAGCTTTCTGTAAGAGTTTGTTATGTGCTATGCACTTTGTTAAACAATTTATGTAAATCATCTTGTTTGTCCCCACAAAATTCTATGAGTTAGATGCTGTTAGTATTACCTCCAACACATAAGATAGCTGAAACTGCCAGAGATTTAAAAACTTGTCTTTTTACTCTGCCACAAAATGGCTGAGTCAACATTTAATCTAGGGGCAAATGACAGAGCCTTTGGTCTTAGCCTTTTGAATCTATGCTAGGCAGGAACAGCTTTTTTGGGTTTTTTTTTTTTTGGCGGGTGCTGGGGATGGAACTCCTAGACATTTGAAGAGTTCCTGTTGATGCTACATGATAAATGTTAAATGAGTGACTAGTCAAACCATACATATACCCTTTCCATTCTCATGGATTATTATATTATTATTATTATTGACAGGATCTCACCGTGTAGTCCAGGCTGGTCTTGCACTCACTATGTAGCCCAGAGGGCCCTCAAACTCAGCCTTGCGGAGTGCTGGGATTGCAGGTACACACAGTCACCACACCAGGCAAGTGGGTGCTGGGGATGGAACTCAGGGTCCTGAGCTTGCTAGGCAAGTGCTCTACCACTGATCTAAATCCCAAAACCAGGATTTTTTTTTTTTTTAAATACAGGGTTTCGCTATTTTGGTCAGGTTGGTCCTGAATTCCTGGTCTCAGTCTTCTTGTTTCAGCCTCCTGGGTAGCTGGGACTATAGGAGTTGGACCATGGGACCTGGCTCCGTATGATTTCCATTCTTCAAAAAGGATCAAGTTGTTGGGTTATGTATAAACGCCTCTCTCCCCCACCACACACAACCACACACCTTCCCGATACATCCCTCAAGGGGTAGTGTAATTTCCTTTTTTGGACATCTCTCTGTAGTAATTCTCTCTGAAAAAAAGTTGGTTTGGGTCTGGGTGTGGGGGAGGTGCAGGATTGTAAGATTTTTGCTTTTCAACATTTTCCTTCCTTTTTACAGAACTTTCAAGGGACATTTACACACTTATTTTTTAGATACTACACCTAGGAAAGTGGGATATGATTAACCTATTTTATAAATGATTAAAGTGAGGATAAAACTAACAAAATTTCTTGGAGGCTAACAGCTAGCGAATACTAGAGAGAGCACTTGAAGTTTTGCCTTCTAATTTCTAGGTCTTAGACTCTATTAAGACACGTTGTCAGCTTTTCCTTCCCTTAGGATTTGAATAATTAGAGGAGACATTAAATTATAGCATTTAGCCAAGAAAAAGACGATCTTAGCAAATGAGAAAAAAACCGAGGGAGACCTAGGAATAAAGCTGAGTAGGTCCAATAGAGCAAGGCAGCAGAACGATTTATGGGACATAATTAAGTTCCGTGGAAATCAGAAAGAGAAGTAGAAGGGAAGGGAAAGTAGAAGTGGAAAGGAGAGTGAGCAATGGAGGCAGGAAGGCCAGCGACGGAGGTGGAAGATTAAAGCCCAAGCAAGTTCCGGGAGCAGGAGTCGAAGGACCCCGCAGCACAGCGCCCGGGGACGAGTCCAGGGGACAGAGGCGGGGCCGACAGCCGCCCGTGCCCACCCCACGCCGGAGCGGGCCCCACCCCGCCCCGCCCAGCTCCCGTTGGCCCCGCCCCGCCCCGCCTCCGAGCCCGCCCCGCCAGCGTTGGCCCCGCCCCTTCCCCCTCCCCCACCCCGGTCTCTTAGGTGATGCTGCAGCCAAGATGGCGCAGGCGGCGGCCGTGGCGGCCTGAGCGTCATGCTCCTGGCTCTCGGCGGGGTCAGCGGCGGCGGCGGCGGCGGCGGCTGGGGCCTCAGCCGGGGCCTCGAGTCTCTCCCGGGCCTGAGCGCCCAGGCGCCTCTCCTCCGGCCGGCTGAGTCCGGTCAGAGTGGAGACGGCCGCGAAGCGAGGAGGCGGTGAGGAGCGGCGAGAGCGCGGGCTCCTCGCGCGCCGGCACCATGGCCGGGATCATCAAGAAGCAGATCTTGAAGCACCTCTCCAGGTCCGGGAGCGCCTCGGGCGTGGGGCCGCCGCCCCCGCCTCCGCCTCCGCCTCCGCCTCCTCCAGGCGCGCGCTGGGGGCGGCCTGGGACCTGGGCGGCGGGCTCGGCGGGGCAGAGGTCGGGGGCCGGGGTGGCCTCGCCGCGGGGGTGTCGTCCGCGCGCGGCGGCCAGAGTGGACGCGGCGACCCCGGCTGCCGGGCGGACGCGACGGGCGGGGGGCAGGCGGGGCTCCGCGGCGGGGCTCGGCGCGGAGGGAACCCCGGCGCGTTCACCTCGCTCGTGGCGCTCGCGGTCCTCCACCTGCGCCGGCGCTCGCGAGCCTTGCAGGGCGTGTCTGTCTGCACAGTTAGGGTTGGATTTAGGTAATTAACCAGTTACCGGCTTTGACAAGTTGTGTCTGGGGTCATTGTAGTCCCCCGTCATTCTTACTAAAGAGTTTTGCATCCGAGACCCTTCTAACCAGGGAGTTAACATCTGTGATGATTAAACCCCCAAAATGTCATTCTTTCCATTTCATAACACAGTTTTAGTCAGAAACATGACTCAGTAAACTGGCAGTTTGTTGCTGCTCTTGGCTTCTCCATATTTGTCTCAAGACTCAGGCTAAATGTAGGCTCTTGCGCGCTTAGTTGGGATCCCTTTCTCTTCTCCGTTATTTGTAAGCTGATGACTACTTTTAACTGATTTTAGGAAGATACTTCGATGTAATGATAATTTGGGTAGTAAGCATAATTCTTGGTTTTCCAGATCGTTTTATACCACTGGTGGTCTCTTAGGGAAGAAAACAATACTTTGGCGATTCACCGAAAACTTTACTAATTTATAACGTTGAATAAGATAGTTTTTTTAAAAAGTAGCAAATTATAGCAACATTTGTGAATTTTACATTTCTTAATATTACTAAGTGGGAAGTTCCTTTTGAAATGGTGCTCGTGACCTGGGCGTGGTAGCATAAACCTGTAATCCTGCTCAGGCAGGAGCATCGTAAATTTGAGCTCAGCTTGGGTAGTTTAGCAAGACCCTGGCTCAAAAAAGGTGCTGGGAATCTAGCTCAGTGTGAAGGCCCTGGGTTGAGTCTCCTGTACAAAATCAGTCAGTCAATCATGGTCAAATACTGAACTATTTTGGAAGAAGATTTTATCTCTTATCTGTTATTATTTAGAAGTCTGACTTGCTCATACCCAGTTCCACAAGAAAATTCAGACAGAAAATGATTTTTAAATTTTTATTAGTGCATAAAAATGGGTTTCATTTTGGCATATTCTTACCGGTGTGTAAAATACTTTATTTTCATCTTATTTATTTCCTTCCTCTTCTCTAATAGAAAATGATTCGAATGCCTATTTTCTCACTGTCCCAAGGATAATGGTACTGCACATAGCCAGTACCACACTAGATGCCTAGAAGAAAATTTAATTCAGTCAGTAAGTGCCTTAGGGCATTAGTGTTTAATTCTGTTGTAGAATTCCATTTGAGAAGTACTCTTAAAAAATTAAGAACATGTCGGCTATGGTGGCACACACTTGTAATCCCAGCACTTGGGAGTCTGAGGCATGAGGATTACTGCACATTTGAGGCCAGTCTGGGCTACATAGTAATTTCAAGGACAGCCTGAACTACAGAATGAGACCTTGTCTCAAGAAACAAAACCAAAAAAAAAAAAAAAGAAAAAGAAAAAGAAAAAGAAAAAAACATATTTAAAATTACATCCTTAGGATTACTTTGTGATCTGTATGATTTCTTATAGTTGTGTGGTAAATTGAAATGATTTTTTTTCAGAGTGAATTTTTTTTGCAAAGATTTGCAAATATATGTTTATTAAGCAAGCTAATATTTACAAGTGCTTAGAACAGTATGTGGCACATAATAAATAGTAAGTTTTTTGCTATTATTAATAAATTCTTTTAAATGTATACAAGCTCAGAATAATTCAACCAGAGTTAAGTTTTTGGAACACTTTTATTATGTTAAATTGTCCTTAATTTAGGTGACTGAAGAGTTTCAAATTCGTGTTTTTGGTTAGTTTTATTGCTCTCATCATTCTAAGAAAATTGATTATTCTTAAATCTAAACAGTATTCATAGTGGAAAAAACAAGCCATATGTTTTCATGAACTGTTAATGTAGGAATGAAGTTTTGAAATGACTAGGGGCAAGTTTAATTGTACAGATTATCCATTGTCATTAAGATGTCACTGTATAAACCTAGTTACCTGGAATACTATTTAATACAGTGTAACAAGAAATACTTAAAACATATTTTTTTCTAATAATAGCTATCTTGTGTAGTCTGTGGATCAATCCATGTCACTTGGTTGAAGGTGGCTTTTCCTGACCACAGTTTAAAATTGGGGTCCTGATATTCCCATCCCTCTTCCATACTTTGTTTTTCTCTGCAGCACTCATCTATTCTTGTCATAATATATATTTATATATTTGGTACTTTTCATTCTGCACTTGAATGAATATAAACTCCATGGAGGCAGGGATTTTTCTTTTGAAGTTGGCTATTTATTGAATTAATAGTACAAGATTGTATGCCACAGATTTTTGGAGATGACAAGTTTCCTTGTGGTTTTAGGAAGCAATGACTAATTGAGTCATTGAATAAATATGGTGTCCTGGAAAGGAAGAAATAGGAAAATGACCTAGTTCTTTTTGTTTTGTTTTCTTCTTTGAGATAGAGGACCCTTCCCCATTTTTATTGGGGATTGAACCAAGGGCCTTTGCACTGAGCTACATCCCCAGCCCTTTTTTCATTTTTTAAAATTTTAAGACAGGTCTTGACAAATCTTTAAGTTGCTCAGGCTGGACTTAAACTTGCTGTCCTCCTGCTTCAGCCTCCCAGACAGACTAGGTCTCTCTATATTGTCCTACTTGCCTTGAACTCTTGATTATCCTGCCTCAGCCTCCCACGTGCCCGGATTTCAGGCTTGTGCCACCATGCCTGGAAATGACCTAGTTTTTATGGGATAATGTAGGGAGTGTGCTAGTTAGAAAGAGGACTGTCTAGGAACCATCAAGAGAAAAGAAAAGAATGTTCACTTTGAGCCTTGAGGTTGAAGTATAGTTAAATTACAAGATTAAAACTAGCACTGTTGTCCAGAAGTAGGTATTTGAGAAAGTGGTATGTTGGACAAGTTAGGAAAGAGGAATTGTTAAGAGATTAACAAATGGTTTAAGTAAATGCTGAACTACTTAAGTATAAACCTATATAATTTTCTTTGTTGTTTGCATTAATGAAAAATTTATATAGTTGACTAATCTGAATGGAAGACAAGGAGTATAGTTAGAGGTGATCACACTTTTAAGTAGTGGCACTGGCCTGTAACCTCAGCACTCGGAGGCCGAGGCAGGAGGATTGCAGTTCTGAGCCCAGCCTGGCAATTTACCAAGACCTTATCTCAAAATTTTAAAAACATTTTTAAAGCCAGGGATGTAACTCAGTGTGAAGGCTCTGGATTCAATTCCCAGCACCCCACCAACCCACCTACCCACAAAGGAAAGTGAAACAGGAAAAGCTTTTTTTTTTTTTTTTTTTTTTTTTGGAGGGGTGCTAGGGATTGAACTCAGGGCCTTGTGCTTGATAGGCAAGTGCTGTACTGTTTGAGCTACATCGCCAACCCCAGGAAAGCTTTTGAAGGAGAATGTTACCAGGATTATTCAAATTAGAAATGGCACAGGGTGTTTTGGAAGTTTTTCTAGGAGAAACCTTTCTTTTCTTTTTAGGAGAATCTTTTCACAAAGGAATAAGTTCTAAAAAATTGTTAAAACAAATTTAAGAAAGGAGGTAAGAGCAGCAGTTACCTTTCTGCTCAAGACCTTGCTCTCTTGACTGGTAGTGCGTGTGCGTGCGCATAGACAGGATTGTAGAGCTGTGTACACAGGAGCAAAGTGGCCAACATGTAATTAATCCAGGGCCTGAAAGGGGTAAGGGAAGATGGAGATGCCAGTGCACTCTTCACATTTTCTCCCTCAGCCCCAGGGCATACCATGCAATAGCTAAGATTTTCTGGGAACTGAGTGTGTAGGACAGACAAGCACTTGGCCTGGGTGGAGCCTTCCTCTAGTTTAAAGGAGTGGTAGTCAGCCAGGGTCAGTTTCTCCTCTCGGGACATGTGGCAATGTTTGGAGACCTTTTTGATTATCATGACCTAGTGTGTGTGTGTGTGTGGGGGGTGCTATAGCACTCTCCCCCCACAGTAACAAATTATTTGGCCCAAATAGTTTTGAGATTGAGAAATTGGTTTCAGGTATCAAATGAGTGCTAAATGATTGAGCCAGGGTACTTTGCTAGTTGAAGTTATTTTACCTGCAAATAATAGAAACCTGTTGTATTTAAGTGAACAGGGAAATTAATAGGAAGGTCACAGAATCAGAGGAAGATCTGAACAGTAAGCCAAGGGAAGAACAGGACCGGCTACCTCGTAGAGTATCGTTGAAAGAGTTCCTGCACTTTCCTTTTTTTTTTTTTTTATATATTTTTTTTTTGGTGCTGGGGATTGAACTCAGGGCCTTGTGCTTGCGAGGCAGACACTGACCATTGAACTGAGATAAATCCCCAGCACCCTGCACTTTCCTCTTAGAGCAGAGTTCTCAACCTCAGCACTACTGATGAGGTCGTTCTTTGCGTGAAGAGCTATTCTGTACCCTGTAAGATGTTTGATGCTGCCAGACTTGGCTGAATGTCCCCTCGGAGCCAAAATTGTTTTAGGGAACTGACCCATTTTTCACAACTCCCAGTCTCTGATCTTTCCTGTCAAATTTCAGATTCCTGGGAGAGAGAATCTCTGTGACCAGCCCCGTTCCATTAATTCGTGGATCTATTAGCAATGGAAAAGACTTGTACAGTATGTGACGGGAAGAGTTATTTCAAGTCAAGGTCGCTGCTCCGTTCAGTGTCAGTAGTAAGCCCTGAACTAAATTAGATTTCCGTAGGCCTCATTTGCTATGTTAAAGAAGCTGAACTCTATCCCTGGAATGGGGAATGATTACTAATAAAGAATTCTAGACAGCAGAGTGATGTGATCACTAAAGAAGTCTGGTATATTGGAGTCTAGGGCTCAGGAGCAATATCTGGAGTGCAAATGTAGAGTCTACAAATAGACTTTGAGTAACTTACATAGAGAACTAAAGTAGTGAAAGGATATTAATATCCTTCAGAATTTGTGGGAAAGTTGGAGAACCAGATTTCAAAAGGGACTGGAATTGGACAGGTGCCAAGGATATAAGCAGGATCAGCTACTTGAAGGTTTCAACACGATGTGTTCTATAAACTAAGGGGAAGGATCAGTTAGAAAGGGTGAGTGGCCTGAGAAGGCTGTTGAGTGTTCACAATATTCCCTGTGAAGATTAGAAAGGGTCGAACCCTTGGCAGGATTTGGTGACTGACGGCAAGGTGATTAGAGTTCAGAGTGCCTCATTGGATGTTGGTGGAGGGAACAGCAGCTAACAACCCGGAGAGAAAAGGAAAGAACTGGCAAAGAGTTAGGAATGAGTGCTGTCTAGGTGGAAGAGCAGTGGAGTAAAGGAAGGAGGATTTGAAGTCAGAGATGTTAGAGGTGAGAATAAGCCTAGGGTAGCCCAAAGTCTGAGATATGGCCATGGAGTGAGGTGCTGAAGAGAAGGTGCCAGCAATTAGAAATTCATACTGCTGGGTCTATAATCTACAATGTAGGATATTTAGTCTCTCAATTTTTTCTGAAACAATAACTTCATATCATTATTAAAAGGCTAATTAGGGGTTGGGGATTTAGCTCAAGTGGTAGAGTGGTTGCCTAGCAGGCGCAAGGCCCTGAGTTTGATCCTGAGTGCCCGCCACCCAAAAAAGGCTAATTACATGCTTCACTTTTATGGTAAAGTCTGTAGTTTTTGACAATACTGGGGACTGAACACAGGGCTTTTGCACTGAGCTAAATCCTCAGTCCTTTTAAATTTTCTTTTCTTTCTTTTTTTTTGAGACGGGTTTTTGCTACATAGTTCAGGTGGGCCTTGAACTCACTGTGAAGCCCACACTGGCCTCAGACTGTTGTGATCATCCTGCCTCAGCCTCCTGATTGTTAGGATTACAACTACATACCACCACACCCAGCTTTTCTACTTTGAGGCAAGGTCTTGCAGATTCTCTTAAATAGCAAGGCTGGGCTCGAATTTACCATCATCCTGCTTTAGCCTCCAAGAGAGTTGGGATTACAGGTGTGTTCCACCATGTCTGGTGGGTTTAAGGTTTTTTAAAAGTAATTTTTGGATTCCTTAAATTTACAGTATTAGTTATTGTATTTTGTCTTTTTTCGAGATGGAGTCTTGCTGTGTAGACCAGGCTGGCCTCAAACTCCTGGCAATCCTCCTGCCTCAGCTTCCTGAGTGCTGGGATTACAGGTGTGCACCACCATGCCCAGCTACATTATTAGTTTTTATGTAATCTCCAATAATGTGGATTTTTGACACCAGATGTACTAATTTATTTTATTTTATTTTATTTTATTTTTTTGTGGTGCTGGGGATCGAACTCAGGGCCTTGTGCTTGCGAGGCAGGCACTCTAATCACTGAGCTAAATCCCTGGCCCCAGATGTACTAATTTATTTAACAAACAATTTATTGCCCACTTTGTACAAAGTGTGTTCCGGGACATAGCAGTGAATAAAATAGACAAGTCTCCGTACTTGTGGTGTTTACATTTTAATCAGTAGAGGAGGACATTTAGTAAGGAAATAAATACATAAGTGAAATACATAGTATATCAGTTTGTGTTAAGTTCTGTTGAAAAAACTAACACAGAAAAGGGGAATGAAGTGCAGGAAGATAGGAATGAATTTGCAGTTTTAAATCTGGTGATCTGAATGGTTTAATTGAGAAGGTACTATTTGCCAGGTATAGTAGTACACACCTATATTCCCAACCACTTGGGAGGCTGAGGCAGGAGGACCCAAAGTTCAAGGATAGTCTGAGTAATTTAATAAGACCCCATAAATAAAGTAACATTTTAAAAAATGGGTGGGAAGCCGGGTGCAGGGGCACATGCCTGTAATCTCAGCACTCTGAGAATTGCCATGAGGTTGAGACCAGCCTGGGCTACAGAATGAGTTTAAGGCCGGCCTGAGCTACATAGTGAGATTTGATCTCAAAAGCAATAAATGAATGAATGAATGAATGAATGGACTGGGGATGTTGTTCAGTGGTAAAGCAAGGTCCTGGGTTCCATCCCCAACACTGAAGAAAAAGAAAGGGAGGAAGAAGGAAGGGAGCAAGATACAGTATTTGAGAAGACAGCTGTAAGAGATGGTAGAGCAAATACATAATGTCCACAGGTGGGAGGTTGTTTCTCATTTTTGAAATAAATCAAAGCTTCCCATATAGGCAAAGTGGAGTGAAGAGTGAAGTAAGTAGAGAAAGAAGAGATGAAAGAGAAAATCAAGGTCCAGAACCTATTGTTCAGCTTCCTTAGCATGTGCAAGGCCCTGGGTTGGATCCCCAGTACTACATAACTAAACAACAACAGAAAGCAGATCCTGTGGGACCTTGGAATGACTGACTTTTCCCCTAACGTGACATTGGAAGCCACTGAAAGGCTCACAAGCAGGGCTGACCCAGGCAGCCTGGTGGAAGAGGACAAAGGCCTAACTGCTGTGGGCCAGTGAGGAGATGATACCAGTCTAGAGGAGAGATTGCCAAGGCAGATGCAGTTGAGTTCTGGAGAGAATCATTTTCTGGATGTGCTTTGAAGGTAGAGCCAGAATTGACTGACACAAGCCGTGGATTGAGAGAGAAGAAAGCAGTAATGGATGTCTTCAGGTTTTGACGTAAGCACCTGACAAGATGGAGTTGCTGTTCATTAAATGAGAGAAGACCGCAGGAGAAGGAGGAGGCTTAGGGGAAAAGATCAGGAGTTTGGTTTTGGGTATGTTAATTTGGATAACTGGTAGATATCTAAATGGAGATAGCTTCCCTTTTTTTTTTTTTTTTTTGGTGCTGGGGATCAAGTACTTTAACCACTGAGCTAAATCCCCAGCCCGATAGCTTCCTTTTTTAATGTTTGGATTCTGATTTAAACTACACATGTTTTAGTCTGGCAGCAACAATGTAAATGTTTCTGTGTGTTTATCCTTTGGTTTATGTAATAGATAATTGTTACAAAGTGAACTGTGAGTTGAATTTTCAGTAAGGAAGTTGCCATTAAGAGCACTAAATAGAAATGTCTGAAATAGAACAAGTATCTCTTTCAGGTAATTTTCAACTAGAACCAGATATTAATTCTTGTGAAAGTTACTACAGGAGACTGATTTGAAAACTTCCAGTGAAAAGGGGATTGGATACTTGGTCTGGTAGATATAAAATTATTCTAGAACCAGGAGGGATCTATTCCTGACCAGTGAGGGAAATTATTAAAACTTACCCAAGATTTATCACTTACTCAAGTTCTAACAGATAGTATTTAGTGTTAAGTTGCTGATTTAGTATCATTTTCATTTGTTTTTTTCTATTTTGCTTGTTCAGGTTGTGGTTCTCATCTAACAGTTTGCTTTTCTTTTTACTGAATTTTCAGTACTTCCTTTGCTACTCTTTTATAATGTTTCACCATCCTGTTACAGTATTTCTAGGAGATTGTGGTATTACAGTCCTTAGACTCTAAACTCCTTTCCAGTTGGGGAAATATAATCTTTTGACTTGCAGTTCTTTGAAGTTAGGGAACATAATTTCTCCATTTCTCTTTACTTGCGTAATTTTATTTTTTGCAGCATCACACTTTGCCTTAGTACTGCAGTACTGCAGTTTCTAGTCGAAACACTTTAATAAGTTGATCTCTTACCAGTGGTAATTCCTAAAATTCTGCATGGTAAATGACTTAGGATGAATATTTTTGTTATGCACTGGTAGTAACAGTGGATCTTAGTGGCTAGAGCTCTGTTTGCATATAAGTTACAGCTGAAAGTCGTTGTTTCTGTGAATGAAAATGGAGAGTTATCTTAATACCAAGTTATAAAAACAAAATTGAGAACTGAAGCCAGTATGATTTAAGATATGACAATTTATTATTTGTTTGAATTTTCAGGCATTAGGTTTAGTAATAATTCATTGATTTATTTTGAGATGTCTCTCAGACAAGACAAATGTTGTATATAAATTTTGAATCTTTATGCTAGTCTATCCTGTAGGGTTTAATTTGATCTTTCTTTCTATATTCTCTTTCTATCTAAAAGTCCTATGAAGAAGGAACTGTCTCAGAGCAACCCCTCTCCGGCACCCTGACACACTTTAGGAAGGGTGGTGGTGTGCGCCCAGGCTGGGTGACAAGTGTCGCTGCTAATATATCATTGAGTGCTGTTTTCCTCCACTGTTTTCTATTTGTGAACCCTTTATGTGTAATTTTCTGTTTTGTTTTGTCTTGGTTTTGGTCTTGCTATGTAGTTCAAGCTGGCCTTGAACTGACTGTATAGCCGTGGCTGGCTCCTGGTGATCATCCTGTCTCAGCCTCCTGGGTGCTGGGCTTACCGACATGTGCCACCATGCCCAATTTTTTGTGTGTAATTTCTTATTAAGAATTAACATTTAGGAATAATCTTAGTGATGCCAGAGAATTCAGTGATTTTTAAGTGACGAAATAATACTTTTCAATATTGATTTTCTGTACCAAATATTTATGTGCTGTGTTGTAACTTTTTATATAACATCTGATTTGCTTGCAGTTTTATTTTACAATCCTGTACTTTTCTTCCCCCTTTCTCACCCCTCTTTTATTCTCCTGCTTCCTGCAGCCAGATTGTCCACGTTTCTTTATGACAGGCCATTTTCTCTCAGGCTTCCTTCTTCTGGTCCATTTTCTGTGGGGGCAATTTTGACTAAAATAGTTTTCACTTATCTCCACAGTTTTGATCTCTTTTAGGTCTTAAAATTAGTTTTATTAAGGCAAAGCCTGCCTTCTTGTTTGTTCTGTGGGTTGTCTTCTCTCTAGTAAGGGCACAGTCACCCCGATGTGCTTTAAGTTGCAAGGGCAGTGACTGCTTGTCTTCTTCAGCAGCATCTGCCACAGAAGTTGTGGTATGTAGAACTCCAAAAAAAATGTTTAATTGACTGGAGAATAATTATGCTACTTTGACCTTCATAGGATATATAGAACATGAATTGGCTATCCTGAATACTTCTTACCAGTTTTAAAACATTGGCTCATACCTAGAAAATTTAGGTTAATATTTTTTCTGGAAAATACTAGAGTTCTCTAATATACTTTGAATGTGTAATATAGCTGGTCCTGTACTTCCTATGTAGCCCAGGCTGCCGTCAAACTCGAAGCGATCCTCCTGCCTCAGCCTCCTGAGTGCTGGGATTACAGGTGTGCACCTCCACACCCAGCTTTTTTTTTGTTTGTTTGTTTTGTTTTGTTTTTGGATTATTTCTTTTTCTTTTTTCTTTCTTTTCTTTTTTTTTTGGTGCTGGGGATCCAACTCGGGGCCTTGTGTTTGCTAGGCAAGAGCTCTACCACTTGAGCTAAATTCCCAGCCCCCGGATTATTTCCCATAGGTGGCTTTGTGGCCTCAGTATTCTCTGAAATGAGGATTGCAGTTGTAATTGAGGCTTTTGGCAGGTAAACTAATGTTATAATTTGTATTTGTAGGTTGCTTGTTTTGTAGCATGCTCACCTTTTTTTTTTTTTTTTTTTTGGTGCTGGGGATCGAACTCGGGGCCTTGTGCTTGCAAGGCAAGCGCTCTAACCACTGAGCTAAATCCCCAGCTAGCATGCTCATCTTGACTGATTTCATTTGACACTATATGGCTCAGCCTTTGTATAACTTGTACACAGCATCACATCTTATTTTTGTTGGTTATCATTTTAATATAAAATTCTTTTATGAATATGAATGTGATTAGTGATAGTAATAGCAATGGTAGAGAGAAAGGAGAACCCCGAATGATTAGTTCATCTCAGAATGCAAGCACTGTTTGCCTTAGTTAATCCAGTGTGAAATCCAACTGTATTTTTAAGTGCATCACGGCTAAGTGTTTTGTCCTGTGGGCCCTAGCTCCTCCTTCCCTTGGACATGCTCCCTGTGTCCCCTGTGTCCTCTGTGTCCCGCCCCACAGTGCTCCCTGCTGGTTGTTGTGCAGGGTTGCGCCTTGAATTGCGTGCTCTCCTGAGTACCAAAGAGGCTGAGAAACTGGACTCCTTGCTTTCACCTGGGATCCGGGGTTCTGTCTGGGTTTCCTGCCTGCAGGTGATAACTTCTGCTCCCCCATCCTTTTTTTTTCTTCTTTCTTTTTTTATGTGCCAGCACTTACTATGCCCCACATAGGGATACTTTGAATACAGTACTTTTTGATTCTTATTTCGGTCAGATACCTATTTCATGTTCTTCACTATGTAGCTACAAGCTCATATAATTCCTTTCTTAGAATGTCTTTTCTAACATAGGGTTTGGCAACAGACACTCTTAAAGTTTTAACCAGCCCCTTGTGATGTTGCAAGGGAGAGTTTTACAATTTACAGTCAGCTATTTGGAAAGAGTAATTAGCATTTGATCTGCTTTAATGGATAAAGTTTTGTAATCTAATACAGTTAGTAATGTATGAAGGCTCTTTTGATCACAAGGATGTTTTGATTAGTTCTTTCATCCATCATTGAAAAACTTACGAAAAAAATGAAAGACTTACGAGTTGATTTTGTGTGTTTAATATTAATTATAATCTTTATCAAAGAGATTGAAATGAGACTTACGATAGCTGTGTAAGTGGGATTCATTTTTGCAGAATATAAGGGTTTCTGTTCTGTTCTCCACTTCCCTGTGCCTTTTAAAATTTTATTACCAGGGAAGGCAATTATGTTATAAAGCCACACTCATGGAAATGGTGAATTTCTTTCAATTTAGGACTCAGTGAGAAGCCCAGAATCTTGTATCATTGAACACTTGTAATCCTTGGGAAACTTGTCCACTTAAGCAATTTGAACTATTCTAAAACTCTCTTAATAGTTGGTAAAAACCAGACTTGATCCTCAGCACCACAAAAAAAAGGATAAAGACTAACCATGGCCTGGGGCTACAGCTCAGTGGTAGAGCACTTGCCCTCATGTGCTCAGCCTTGGATCAGTCCTCAGTGCTGCAGTAAAATTAAAATAGAAAGCCTTGAGTGGAGTTGTGTACTCGTTATGTACTTATCCTAGCAGTCATGGAAGACTGCTAGTTAGATAAATTTGTTGCCATGTGCTAGTTAGTAATTATTATAGGTGTGATGGCTTAAAAATTGTTTTTCTTTCTTACCTGCCTGATTCCATCCTATCATTTGGAAATCTGATTCTTGACCAGAATTGTCAGGAAAGATGCCAGTTTTTAATCTCAGGTAGAAGTTTTAGAGATTCACTTTAGTATATTAGTAGTTAAGGTCTTTTTTTATAATAGCATTCAAGGATTGTTCTGATTTTGTTTATACCTTTAACAAATCCTCTGGGACAGTTGCCCCGAAAGTATAGTTACAACTGTAACCCTTTCCTTTTTCTTCAGTATACTTCTTTAACATACCTTCTTTGGTTTGGTTTGTGCTCAGCTTACTAGGTGTTATGAATGTATTCTAAGTTTAAACCACAGCTGTTTGTGTTCTGCGTGTATATTCAAGTCACTACCAAGTTTAAGTCCTTTTTCTTTACCTGCCCATTTTAATCAGTGATGCTTCTTTTTTATTTAAATAAGTCTTAAATTTGTTCTCTTATCCTGAACCTAGGACATAGCCGTCTGCTTGTCACAAATTTGAATATTTCTGTGGTCACTGGCCTCAAACTTGGAATTCTTCTGCTTCAGCTCTCTTGAGTAGCAAGGAGCACAGGTATGCGCTGCTCCTGCTGGCCAAATTCAGATTTTTTAAAAGAATATTAAGTAGGACAAACAAAGCATATCTGTGGGCAGAACAGAGTCCACAGGCTGCCATTTAAACACCTCCAGAGTTCTTTAAATGTTTGTGTGGAGAAACTAGTTATACAAGACTAATATTCTTTACATGCATTTAATAACCAAGCCAAACAAACACTGTGTAAAGTGAGAACTTCTAAAAAAAAAGATGATTTATTATGAGCATACCTTGATACCTTGTTCCATTAATATTGTGGGTTTTATTTTAAAGGGT
This sequence comes from Hystrix cristata, assembly GCA_004026905.1. NCBI lineage: Eukaryota > Metazoa > Chordata > Mammalia > Rodentia > Hystricidae > Hystrix > Hystrix cristata. The sequence continues at coordinate 35,958 of PVJO010007915.1, read as the reverse complement.
GATGTTATGTTGTGTGCAGTATGCCTTACAAACTGACTCTGGAAACTCCTGGAGGGTAGGAATTGCACTGCACTCGTACAGTATCTGTAAATGCTCTCTGAGTATTGTTCAACCGGAACTTTATCAGCGTGATATGGAATGGTCATTATAAAATACCTTTTAATTAAAATCAAATAAATTGGATTATGGTTTTAGATAAACTTTGGTGTGACCTTGAGCTGTTTACATGACCGCTCACATTCCAATCAAAGGAGGAAGTTGGATTGGATGAACATTTCAAGTGCTAAATTATTTGATATCTGTTGCTTGTATGAAAGTTGCCATGACTATTTTTTTAACGTAGTTTAAAATTGCTTTTAATATCTTCATTAGATGACAAATACAGTGGAGTATTTTTTTTTTTTTTTTGGTGCCGGCGATCAAACTCAGGGCCTTGTGCTTGCAAGGCAAACACTCTAACCACTGAGCCAAATCCCCAGCCCCTACAGTGGAGTATTTACAGATAGCTGCAGTTAAACACCTCGTTTATTATTATTCCCTCGTATTTTATTAAACAAGCCCATTCTTTTTCTTGATGTGTGTTATCTATCTGTCTATGTATCTGATTTAAGCAGCTTTATTGAAATATAACTTATAGGTCATAAATCTCACATGTTTAAGATGTAGAATTTGATGAAATTTCAACATATATATGGACTAATGACACCATCACTGCCATTAAGAAAATGAACGTATCCACCGCCCTAGGTTTCCTCATGCCCCTTTGTAATTCACATCCTCTCCTCCTGCCTCATCCCTGGCAACCACTGATCTGCTGTTTCACTTAGACTAGTTCGTACTTTATAGTATTAATTTATAGTATTAATTTAAATTTTAGATAAATAGATCATGTGGTATACATTTTTTTCTGATTTCTTTCACTTAGCATAATTGTTTTCATTTAACCTATCTTCTTGTATGCATATTTTCTCATTTCTGATTAGTATTCCATTATGGGTATTTTACAATTAGTTTATCCATTAACCGTTGGTGAATATTTGAGCTGTTTCTGGTTGTTGGCTGTTACAAGTAAAGCCGTTGTGAACATCCATGTACAAGTTGTTTTTAGGATGTGGGCTTTTTATTTTTTTTGAGGAAATACTCCTATTTTCATGAACTCGTATATAAAACTACCATTTGCTCCATATCTTCACCAGTACTCAGCCTTCTTAATTTTAGCAGGTAAATAGTGGTATTTGATTGTGGTTTTTAATTTGCAGTTCCCTAATGACTAATGGTGTTATTCGTCTTCCCATGTACTTATCTGCCATCTGTATGTCTTTTGTTTGAGGGTCTGTGTAAATCTTTTCCCTGTCTTATTAGTATCTAATTTTCAAGTTGTAAAAGTTTTTTATATATCATAGATACAAGTCCTTTTTCAAATATATGTTTTATAAATATTTTCTCAGTTTGTGGCTTACCCTTTAGTAACGGTGTCTTCAGAAGAAAGCAGATTTTTTTGTTTGTCTTTTGCAGTGCTGGGAATTGAACCCAGAATCTTGTGCACGCTAAGCAAGCACTCTACCACTGAGGTATATCCTCAGCCAGGTTTACAGTTTTGTTAAAGTCTAATTTACTGATTTTTTTCTTTTAGTGTTTGTAATTCTTTTGTGATAAATTTTCAAACTCAGGGGTACCAAGATTGTCTCTTAATACTTTCTTACAGAAGTTTTATAGTTTTAGTTCTTAGATGGATTTAGGTCAGTGATCCATTTAATTTTTCTTTTATGATGTGAGGGAAGGATCAAGGTTTTTTGTTGTTGTTTTTTGTTTGTTTTGCATATGGTTGTACAATTGTTCAAATATCATTTGTTGAAAATACCGTCTTTCACTTTGAAATATATTTGTTTCTTTCTTGAAAGTCAACTCACTGTAAATTTGGATCTGTTTCTGGATGGTCTATTTTGTTCCAATGGTTGTTTATTTCCAGTAATGTCAGACTATCTTGATTACTATAGCTTTTTGATAAGTTTTTATTGAAATTGGTAATAAAATACCTCCAACTTTCCTCATCTTTTTCAGTGTTACTTTGATTATTTTGGATCTTCTACATTTCCATGCAGATTTTAGAATTAGTGTGTCATTTCTACCAGAAAGCCTCTGAAGTTTTGCTTGGAGTTGCCGTGAATTGACATCTCAACATTATTGAGACATCAGATCCACTAATATGTTTTATTTCTCCATTTATTTAGATCTTCTTTCATTTCAGCAATCTTGTGATTTTCAAGTTACATAGGTCTTACATATCCTTTTTCATATTTATCCCTAACAATTAATATTTTTATGCTTATGTGAATAGTACTTTAAAGCTTTCAGTTTCTCCTTTTTTGTTGCTAGCATATAGAAAAACTTTTTTTTTTTTTTTTTTTTTGGTGCTGGGGATCGAAATCAAGGCCTGTGCTTGTGAGGCAGGCACTCTAACTGCTGAGCTAAATCCCTAGCCCAGAAAAACATTGATTTTTTTTTATTATAACTTTATTGAGAGAAATTTACGTAAAAAGTAGATAAAACTTCCGTAAATAACTCTGAATTTTTTAAAAATAAGCTTTTCAGGACTGGGAGTGTAGCTCAGTAGTACAGTACTTGTTTAGCATGCCCAAAGTCCTGGGTTCAATCCCTGACAACACCCACCCCCACAAAACCCAGATCTTTTAATCTTAGAATAATTTTAGATTTACAGCAAAGTTACAAAAATAGTACAGAGCCTTCTCAGATATTCCACATTCAGTCTCCTCTATTATTAACATCTTAAATTTGTGTGGTACGTTTGTCACAGTGAACACATAGTGATACATTATTAATTATTGTCTATGCATTTTTCAAGTTTTCTTAGGTTATTATTGTTATTTTTAGACCTAATGTGCTTTTTATGTTCCAGGATCCTAGTCTGTATACTATTCTATACTCTATTTAGTCATCATATCTTTTTAGGTATCTTTTTAGATTTCTTGTGACCATGCCAATTTCTCAGACTTGCCTTGTTCCTGATGACTGTGAGAATTTTGAGTAGCTTTGTGAAATATTTCTCTGTTGGGATTTGTCTGTTGTTTTTCTTATGATTGGACTAGGGTGATGGGTTTTGGCAGGAAGACCACAGAGGTTGAGTATTTATTGTAGACAGTATTGCTTAGACTGGCCTCAAATTCCTGTGCGCAAGCAATTCTCATGCCTTAGCCTCTGGAATAGCTGGACCTATTGGCATGCACCACCATGCCTAGCTTAGTGCTCTTTTCATCATATTGTATTGTATCATATCATAACATGACATATACAATGTATCATGTCATGGGTACATATTGTCAGAATGTCTTATCTTTTTTTTTTTTTTTTTTGTGGTGCTGGGGATCGAACTCAGGGCCTTGTGCTTGCAAGGCAAGCACTCTAATCACTGAGCTAAATCCCCAGCTTGTCTTATCATTGTTGATGCTGATCTTGGTCACTTAGGTAAGGTAGTGTTTGTATCGTAAACCCTTTGGAAATGATTACTTCCTCAGAGAGGTCTTCCAGGTGTAGCTGGTTTTGGGTTTTGAGTCTGTTGCAAGATCCTTTCTCTTGGGGCTGGAGATTTAGCTCAGTGGTTAGAGTGCTTGCCATGCAAGCACAAGGCCCTGTGTAAAATCCCCAGCACCAAAAAAAAAGAGAAGATCCTATCTCTTCAATTTATTGGGGCTGAGAAATTACTGTCTATTTGGCCAGCCCTTGCTTGGTTCTTTGACCCTGGCATATAGTGTTGTTTATGATCCTCAGGCAATCTCAGTCTTGGCATAAGAGGAAGAACTGATTAGAACAATTCTGTCACCTTGGCTAAAGTCGAACAATCAGCGACAATAGCATCAAATACAGCCCGTCACTGCAGTCTGCTGTGTTCACCACTGTGCTCCACTTGTGTGTCTTTCCGTGGAGGCCTCTGGGGTCACCAGTAGTCACTGTGCATCTGCAGGCTCAAGCTGGGTCATCCACGCTGAGAGCTGGGGCCATGAGCCTGGGCACTGGGAGAAAGTGCCATCGGTCTGCCACCTCCTTTTTCTGCACTGGTCTCTCCTTTTGCTGTCCCTGTGGGCTTCAACTCTAGCTTCAGATCCCTGCTGGGTCCTGGGATCACACTTCCCTCCTTCTCTTCCCTAAATTGCTATATTCCAGTGTCTGGACAACAGATCTTGGAGAGGCTTTTTCTCTGCTGCTCACTGCTCTGCCATCTTCCCAGAAGTCCCAGCTGATTTAGAGTTTGTTAAGCTCTCTATTGTAAAGTTGCTCTTTTTCCTAGTTTTGTACTAGATATTTTGCAAGCAAATACTATGTGCGGGCCACACTGAAGAAGTAAAGAGTTATGTTCCACTTCCACAAGGTTAAAGTATCTGTAAACTATTTGGACTCTTTTGGATAGGAGACCTGTCTATTCTCTCTCAGTTATTTGACAGTTGCATATTTGTATGAAATGTAGACCCATGTATATTTACTTTATCATTTGGGTTATTATCCAGTACTGTTTTACCTGTTTTGTTGCTCATGTTGTTCCAGCTATGGTTATTGGGAGCGCTTCAGTTGGCTTCTTTGTCCTCTGAACTGAATTTTTTTACATCTTGCAACTTGTTATATCTTGCAACTTGTTAAACTCATCTATTGGTTTCAGTGATGCTTTTAAAGTCTCTGTATGATTTCCATGTAGGTGATTGTGTCTGGGGAAAAAACGAACAACTTTACTTTCTTTCCAAACTGAATGCCATTTACTTTTCTTGCTTTATTGTGTTGTCTGGAACCACAAATATACTGTTTTTTGTTGTTTTTTTTTTTTTTTTTTTTTTTTTTTTTTTTTTTTTTTTTTTTTTTTTTTTTTTTTTTTTTTTTTTTTTGTGGTGCCGGGGATCGAACTTAGGCCCTTGTGCTTGCAAGGCAAGCACTCTAATCACTGAGCTAAATCCCCAGCCCCACAAATATACTGTTGATAAAAGTGATGCGAGCAGACAGCCTTGCCTGGCCTCTGTTTCAGGGGGAAAGCATTTGTTTTTTGTCATTAAGTATGGTTTTAGCGCTAAATTTTCTGTAGAAGTCTTGTGTAATTTAGGGGAAGTTCTCCTCTGTTTCTATTGGCTGAAAGTTATTTTTCCATGATGGCCATTGATTTTTATCAAATGCCTTTTTATCCCTCTATTGAGATCATCATGTGATTTTTTTTCTTTTAATATGGTTAATTACATTAGTTGATTTTTGAATGATTTTTAAACCAACTTTCATTCCTTAGTCATGCTGTATTATATTCATTTGACCCCTTGCATCTCAAATTGAACATGTTTGAAAAACAATGCATCTGTATTGAACATCTACAGGGTTTTTTTGTCATTATTCCCTATACAATATAGTATAACAATTATTTACATAGCATTTATGTTGCATTTTGGGTTTAAGGAATATAGAGGTGATTTAATGTATATAGGAGGATGTGTGAGAGGATACTTACAGGTTATATATAAATACTGTCCTGTTTTATATACTTGCTGGGAATCATGGGACCAGTCCCTTGTGGGATACCAGGGGAAGGCTATGTTATTTTACACTGTAGTCAGAGTTTAAGCTTGTGAAGTCAGTACAGTAGGGTATGATCACTATGTGAAAAAGAATAAATAGAACATGTTAGACTGTGTTAAATTATTGCTTAGTGAAATTTTTCAGTTTTTGTATATATTTACTAAATTGTTCTGTTTATTTCTCACCTTAATTTGTTCGAAAGTTTGTAAACCTTTGAACTAATTCACTTTTTTTTTTTTCCTTGGGTGCTGGGGATCAAACTCAGGGCCTTGCACTTACTAGGCAACTGCTCTACCACTGAGCTAAATAGCCAACCCCTTGAACTAATGAACTAATTCAGTTTTGAGCCTGCAACTAGTGAGGCATAGGGTAGGTTTGGAAAGCAGCCCTGAGAGGAGAGTGCCCGATTAAATGGGGCACAAATTAAAATGGAAGGGGAAGAAATGAGGAATGGAGGTTTCTGCAGAAAAGCCCCATCTGTTTCTCAGGGGCGTGTGTGTGTGTGTGTGTGTGTGTGTGCGCGCGCGCGCGCGCGCACGTGTGTGTTTTCTTTGTCTATTTTTTGTTTTGTTTTGTTTTTTTCCCAGTAGTAGGAGTTGAACCCCAGGGCCTTCTAGCTAGGCTAGATTCCTACCACTTTTTATTTTTTATTTTGAGATCGGTCTCACTAAGTTGCCCAGGCTAGGCTTGAAGCTGTGATCCTCATACTTCATTGTCCTGAGTGTCTGGGATTACAGCCATATGCCACCTGGCTTCTGTTTCTTAGTTTTGTTTGGAGGGATCATTATGGCTGTATAATGAAGTCTATGAACAAGATGTAATTAGTTGCAGATTATTAACTTAATGTTCCTAGCCAAAGAGTTTGGCAGTCTGTCAGATTTTGGGAAGTCTTTCCCAAAACAGCCTCTCTTGTATAACTTTAAAATGTGGTTTTATGGTGCATTCCTCATGTAGAAATGTGTTTTTGAATACCATCAAGCAGAGCTGTTGAATTAATTTGCTTACATAAAGGTACTGGTTGTTATGTCTTTTCATATGTAATGAGAATTTAGTCTTTGTAGGGGCACACAGTCTTGATATAGCTAGTGATTTCAAATATACTCGTTCATTTTAAAAGTTTGAGTTGATTCCAGTTCAGGAGAATGGAAAATGATAGAAAAGAATCTCATGGTGACTTTTATTTCTAAAATGTTGTAGATCTGTGTTTTTTCCCCTGTTGCACTCCATTATTACTTGGTCAGTTTGATCCTGAAATAGTATATTAGTTTCAAATTTTTGGAGAAAAGAATATGATTGAACAGCCTGGTGCCATTCTAACTAGAGACCAGTTAGATGGAGTTTAACAAGTATGTTAAAAATACTCTGGATATGCACATTTCCTTTATGATTTTGATGCTTCCCAGAGAAGAGTGAATCATTAAAATCTGTGTTGTCACCCAAGAGGTGTTTGGTCATAGTAAGTTAAATAATGAAATTATAATAATAATAAAAATTAGACCAGCCTGGAAGAGGTGTTTGTTAACAGTAAGTTAAATAATTAAATTATAGCAATATTAAAAATCACGTGGACATAGGGGCACAAGAATCTAATAATCCCAGACTCTGGGAGGCTGAAGCAGGTAGATTGCAATTTCGAGTCCAACCTGGGAGTTGAGGGACTTAATGAGATTCTGTCTCACAATTTTAAAAAGGGTTGGGATATAGATCAGTGTAAAGGCCCTGGGTTCAATCCCCAGCAGTGGGGGAAGAAAAAGCAAATCACAGTGCTAAAATAATTTATTTTGGGAGTGTCTAAAATCTTTTTCTCTAAGGCAGTGGTGTTAGCTTTTTCTGTGTCTAAGAACCTTTAAAAATCTGGCAAAATATCATGGACTCATTGAAGCCCATCCAAGAACTGCAGATTCAGAATCCCCACTTTCTGACCTGCCTTGTTATATTTCCTGTAAAATCTAGTTTTTCATGCTATAGTATGAAATAAATGTAGAATAGGAATGATTATTTCTGATTACAACTGTTATTTAAGGAAATATTTTCAAGAAACAAGCAGTTCTTAAATTTAGAAGAATGGTAGTAGGCATATGACTATCACAACATGCACAATAATAAAAAGCATAAACAGTTTTTGAGACAGATGAATACTTCAAAAAATGTGTATTTGCTGATTAGGATTTAAAAATTATGTCTCAGGTGTTAGTTACGTGAATGGAGAGACAAGTATGGAGGAAGGTATGTAACCACGTTGGAACAGTTTATAAGCTTATGTTCTAAGTCTCTTTTTAGCTCTAAGGTTCTGTGCTCCTACCCCCGTATATTATGTTTAATTTAGAGATGGTTTATTTCACAAATCTGTTTCAAGTTGCTTTGGCAATAAAGTAGCTATATAGAGCTTTGTTTTCATGATGTAGCTGCAAAATTAATCTGATACAAGTTTAGGTAAATCATGATTAAAATTTATAGTGTGTAACACCAGATATAAAATATATACCTTTCAGTGGGGGCCCCGCACTTTGGGAGGTTGAGGTAGGAGGATTATGAGTTCAGACCCAGCCTGTGCAATTTAGAGACTCAGCGAGACCCTGTGTCAAAATAAAAACTAGTTTAGAAAGGTTTGTGTGTGTGAGACATGTGTGCACAAATACATTTGTTCTGTTTTGAGACAGTCTGTCTAAATTGTTACATTGCCCAGGCTAGGCTTGAACTTGTGATTTTCCTACCTCAGCCTCCCACAGTGCTGAGATTACAGGTCTGCACCACCAAGCCTGGCTTCATATTGTTATTTAGCATGTATCTTAATATTAATAACAGCTAACATTGACTGAGTTAGTACTCAGTATTAGGGACTATTCCTAGTATTTTATTTATATCATATATTGCAATTAATCCCCAGAATTACTCAATAAGGCAGGAACTATTATTATCCTCATTTTACATGTGAGGAAATTTAAGCATATGCTAAGTTTTGAGGGATGTTTTACTTCTCACGGAGCTGGGATTCTGTTTTTTTTCTTGCGCTTATGCTGTGTTCCCTGAATCAGAGGATAAATCTTTGATTATACGGACCTTGTTTTGTTCTAAATGTTTACTTAACACAGTGCTTTGCACATATTTTAGAGTATAGGAATTGTGTATTGATTGTAAAATAATGTAAATTAAATTCACTCTTTTAATTAGCATGGAAATTTTGTCACTGAAGTTAGCTTATTTTTGTTAATACTAAAAAATAAAGTCATTTTCATGAATTATGGATAAAGGCAATTTTAGATAAAATGTAAGACTGTTTCCATATTTTTGGACCTTAAGTTGTTACATTGTTAAAAATATAGTACGATTAAGCAATAAAATTGATATATTCATGTTAAAATTTATATCTCATTTTGTACTGATGTTAGAAACACATGATATTTGTATAGCTAGCTTGCCCTTGATTTGTTTTCTTCTTTCTTTCTTTCTTTCTTTCTTTCTTTCTTTCTTTCTTTCTTTCTTTCTTTCTTTCCTCCCTCCCTTCCTTCCTTCTGGCAATAGTGGAGATCAAACCTAGGGACACAGTAGCATGGAGCTATATTCCTAGTCCTTTTTATTTTGAGAAAGGGTCTTGCCGAGTTGTCTTAGGCCGGCCTTGAATTTGCAATCCTCTTGCCTTAACCTCCTGAGTAGCGGGGTTTATGGGTATGTGCCACTGCTCCTGGCTTACATTTATACTTGTAAAATAAACCTCTTTGCATGCCATAATATTGTACATAGTAATGAAACTTTAGTTCTATATTCTGAATTTTAAAAATAAAAATACACAGTGGGGCTGGGACTGGGGCTGGGGTTGGGGCTGGGGCTGGGGCTGGGGCTGTAGCTCGGCGATAGAGCACTTGGCTAGCATGTGTGAGGCTCTGGGTTTATTCTCCAGTACTGTAAAACAAAACAAAGCAAACTTAGTAACAGTTCTTACCATTTCTGTCTTTATTATGTGATATGATTTTCTTCTGTGTAGTTGTTATGAATGACGTATTCAAGCCAGTCAGTTTTTTCTGTTAATACCATTTTGAGTTCTTGTTAACATACTTACCTTAATTTCATATGGATTTCACTTTTTCTATTCTTTCCTTCTCATCATCAAATAAGTATTCAGAAGTTCAGATTTCTTGCCATTTTTTTTCTAAGTTCAGCTTTAAAATGTTTATATACTTTTTTTAGATCTTCAGTGATTTAAGTGGCTAAAATCATTTGATGTCAGGTTATAATTTATTCTCTTTAGAATCAAGCCCAGTGCTATAATGCTTCCCAATTATAATATTTAGCAGAGTTAATACTATTATCTGGGGACTTCAAATGAAAGTAGTGAAACCTTGTATAGGTGGGGCCTAGTGGAAGTTTGGTTACTGGGAGTGTGCCCTAAAAAGAGATAATTGGAACCCCCAGCATTTTCTTCACTTTTTGCTTCCTGGCCACTGTGAGGGGAGCATTCCTCCTTTGCTGTATTCTCCCCACCACGATGTACTGCCTTGCCACAGGGCAATGGACAACAAGGCCAAGAGACCATGGACTAAAACCTCTAAATCCATGAGCCAGAATAAACCTTTTGTCCTTATAAGCTGATTTTTTTCAGGTATTTTGCCACAGCAGTGGAAAGCTAACACATACTGTATCATAACTACAGAGATTATCCCTTTGGACATTTAGGTTGCTTTCCCCTTTTTTCTTCTGTGTCATTGAGATGAGTGTTCTTTTATATACCCAGGCTAGGTGTTGCCTGATTTCTCCACTGACTCTACCTGCTTTCCCCTCACACACATGTTCCACCCCGCCCAAGACTGAGGTGTATATCCAAATGTGTTCTTGAGTTAGTCTGTCTCTGTCCCTCTAGCTGTTCTACCTTTACTCTTTCCTTTCTTTTAAGTATGGTTACAGTATTTCTGAAATACAGTTAGGTCCTTGTGTTCCCGTTTGCTTCAGTTTTAGGTATTTCCCTTCTCATTTTAGTTTTTACATATGTAGAGTGTTAATGTGCTTTTCAGAAGTCAAAGGTGTGTTGTTCTTCTGCGTATCCCTGCCACCTTTCCCTCCTATTCATTAGGTAATCAGCTTCATTGTCTTCTGGTTTTTTAAATTTCTTTTTGTGAGGATAAGCAAATATATGCATATTTTCTTATTTTCTCTTTTTTTCTCACACTGAAGTTACTGTCTTCTTTTGATTGGTACAAATATTAACCTCAAGTTTTATGCAAATGTAGTTTTATTTTACAGGTAAAGCAGCCTAGTAAGCCAAATGAAGCAAAGTGAAGCTCTCACATGACCATTTGTTTAATTTTTGCAGATTCATTGTTTCTGTTTAATTTTTGCAGATTTGTTGTTTCTGTTGCTTCCTGCCTTCTTTTCTTTCATTCTTTCCTTTTTCTTTTTTTCAAAAGAAGTTAACAAGTAGACATTATGTTGGGGATTAACTTCAGTGTTGAATAAGATATGAAAAATAACTGTTAGGATGTTGTTACATAGACAGTAAATACTTATTTAACTTAATCTTCTGTGGTTGTATTTACAGATCATGTTGATGTTCCAAAGGTATTTGCTGGACATGATGGTTCATTCCTATAATTTCACTTATTTGGAAGGCTGAGGCAGGAAGATTCAAATTTAAAGGCCAGATTGGGGAACTTAATAAGACTATCTCATTCTTAAAAAATTTTTTGAAAGGGCTGTGATGTAGTTCAGTGCTGAGTTCAATCCCCAGTACTGCAAAAAGAAAAAAAATCATTTAACCAGAACCGATCCATTTCCAGATAGTACTTGTTCACTTTCAAGTAGTTAGTTATAAAAATTTTAGGGGGAGTAAAATTTTTGAACTGGCTGTTAAAGGATACAAGTGATGTACTAAGGTGAACCCCTTCTAATATAAAGCATACTTGAAGGACTAAAAGGGACTTCTGCAAACAATGAGCAGTTTAGCCTGACGTCAGATGAGGTGGAGGTTCTAAGTACTGAAGTCTGCCTGCAAGTCCCTAGTAACACCACACGTGCAGAACATTTCTCTGAGTCCTCGATATGACATGGGCCGGTTGACGATAAATTTTGAGACCCAAAGGTATCTGAAATTAAACAAATAAATTTATAAGTTATAAATTGAGAATCTATTATGTCTTAGTACTATATGAGATGTTATAGAACAAATGATAGAAAGCAATAAATATCTACTTTTATTTCTTGGAAAAATGTATACTCAAGGTGAAACATTTTTGTTTCTCAAGGTACAAAGTTACTTCAAGGGCCAGGAAATGTCTTTCCTTTCCATTTGTCCTTCTCTGTAGAATAGGGAGCACCCTGTACACTTTGTGGTAGCAGCACTACTTAAAGAACAGGAATTTTCCGAATTCAGCTTTTTTAAGTCAATCAGGAGAACTAGTCTATAAGGAGTCTGGCTAGCCTTTGAGGATGGAGGGTGCAATGTCTTACGCAGACAGTCTTTATTCTCTGGCACCTGCTGAGTTCTTAACTTGCAGTGGGTATTGTGCTGTGTGTTAGAGGGCAGTTAAGGATGGCTCCAGAGAACTGGTTTCCAGGAGGGGGTAATTTTGCATAATGGTAAGGCCATTGGTCTAGGACTCAGACTGCCTTTGTTCAGTTCCTGGCTCCAGCACTCTGTGTGTCTGTGATCACTTGCTTCCTCAGTTTCCCCACTATACAATGGAGACAATATGACCCCAAAAATTATACTCAGAGTTCACTGAAGCTGAACTCTGAAGCTTCATAAGTAGACACAGGCTACTTATGAAGTAAGAGAGGTCAAAGTCCAAATTGCCCGAGCTTGGAGTGAGTGGTGGATGGCAATGGCTGGAGTGCATATCAAGAGCAAGCAAGCAATTCTACCTGAAGCCTAGAGGGAGGGGAAAGATAGATCAGAGTCTCACAGTCGCACCTGGCCCTACCTCTTAAAACACCTGCTGCTCTCAGTACTTTACAGATGTGGACCTGTATGCACTCAGCATCTAGATGGTGACATTGGACCTTACAGAAGCTAGAGTTTGCTTGCAGGAGGGAGGTCAAGGCATCCAGGGACTTTGGGATGGCAAAGATGTAGAAAGAAGAGTGTTTTCTGAAGCTACTGTTTTGAGTTTGGCAAGGCTATTTCATAGGAAGAGACATGATACACCCGTATAAAACAAGTGAGCCTCCTTCCTTGTGGAACCATTTACCAGCTCCCTGTTCTTCTTGGGGTAAAGCGCTGCGTTCTTCCTGAGGAATGTGAGGCTTCTGTCACAGTGATGGGTGATGTCAGTTTCCACGAACTTTGTCTGTTCTAGTCTTCTGGCGTCCTAGTTCTTTGATTTCACTTTGTCAGTGAGCTTGCCAGCCACTTGTTCCCCTAGACAGACACCAAATCTTGCTGTATGTACCCTCTTCCTCATTTCAAATTTAAGCTCTGCACTCTGGCACCAGTGCACTCGTCTGCCACTGTTGCACTGTTACCCTGCTGAGCCTCTTTCCTGAGTAGGGATTCTGTAGACCATCATGATATAACAATAATCACAACCTTGTGTAATCTTTCAGCTGCCCAACTGTTCTCTTTGTTCACTGTAGCTGCTCATAAATCACAATTCTGGCAGAATAAGCAAATATATTTTCTGGAGGAAAACACAAATAACTAGTTACACTTTAAATGCATTACCATTACTTTTTCCAGGCATGGTGGCATGCACCTGTAATCTCAGCACTTGGGAGGCTGAGGCAGTAGAATCACCATGAGTTCGAGGTCAGTTTGGGCTACATAGTGAGTTCAAGACCAGCCGGAACTATATACTGAGAAATTGTCTCCAAAAAAAAAAAAATTCATTACCATTACTTTTGAGTAAGTCTTTAGTACTGAGTCTGTTGTTCCAGTCTGTTAGTCCCAGAGTCTATTGTTCTAGTCTCTTATTCTTCCACTCTTCTATGTGACAATTTCACACATTCTTCTCACTCTCTTCTCACTTTTTCTTCTTAGTTGATGACCGTGCTTCCCTGTTCACTGGGAAAAGAGCAGTGAGAAAACCACTTCCACAGACCATCTAGCCACATCTGTGGCCATCTGCTCTGCTTTCCCTCTTCTTGGTGATGAACCATCCCTGTGCTTTCTAAATGCAGCCCTCCTCTCCTGTACTGTATTTGTCTGCTTTCCTTCTACTCACAGATTTTGCTGCAGCGGTTGTCTGACCTTTCAGTGCCATTAATAGTTTTCTTTCTTTTTCTTTTTTTTGTTTTGGTGCTAGGGATCGAACTTACGGCCTTGCACTTGCTAGGCAGGCGCGCTAACCAGTGAGCTAAATCCCCAGCCCAATAGTTTTTTTTCTGTATTATGTCATTAACATGATTTCTCTCATCTTTAAGAAAAAATAAATTTATTTTCTTTCCTAGTTCATTCAGTGCCTCTGTAAACTCCTTTGTTAGTTGCTTTTACGTATCCTTGACCTCTTAGTGGTCTCTGATCACAGTCCTTGAGCCACTGTATTTTTCTGTTTTCACTGCTGTGATCTCACTTGTCTCGTAAGAATAATGCCATATCGTAACATCGGTGATGACCGACTCTATATCTGCAGCCAAGACGTCACCACTATGCAGTTGGCATCTCCTCCTGAACAACCAGCAGACATTTCTCCACGTGTGCTGGTGACAATGGTGCTGTGATTGAACCCAGGCCTCACGCATCCTGGGCCAGTGCTTTGCCACTGAGCTACGGCACCTGCCCTCTGACAGGCATTTCATAAAGAAACTGTCAGAAGCCCAAGTCCTGACCTTCAATTCCAAATAATTTCTCCCTGTCTTCTTTACCTCAGTATAAGGGAATTCTGCCCTACCAGTTACTCAGACCAGACTTTGCTGCTTTCCTTGACTTTTGTGTCTGCAACCAAATCTGCTGGCTTTTCCTTTTCACCTCCTCCTACTGTTCTCTTTTGGTCCAAGACATCTTCTCTCACCTGGGTTATTGCAGTAGCTTTCTCTGGGACTTCTGTTTCTGTCCACGTTCTCCTTTCAGGTGTTTCATATGTTCTCCAGCCACAGTGGCGTCTTGCTGTTCTTCAGACTTGTCAGGCATGCTTCCGTCTCACATTTTTGCCTCTGCTGTTCTTCTGCCTGTAGTTTGTTTCCTTCAGATATTTGCATAGTCCACGCCTCCATTTCCTTTAGATCATTTCTGAAATGTCTTCAGTAAGACTTTTTCCTGCTCTCCTTCACTTACTATCTTATTTTTTCTCCAGTTATCAGAATCTGACTTACTATATATTTACCTTATTTTTTTCCTATTAAGTTCCATGAAGGTGAAGATTTATCTCTTCATTTTCAAATCCCCAGTGCCTATTAAATTATAAGTATCAATTAGTATTTATTGAATGCATGAAAATGGTCAAAGTCTTGTGTTATCTTCCCACTCTGCTCTATGCTTCATCCTTCCGGGTTTATCTTCTGCTGTTCTGGCCTTTTTGCTACATTCTAGATGGTCATCTTTTTTTCTTTACTGTATTTTTAAAAATCTTATTATTTACTTCTTTGGTTGTTTGTTTATTGGGGTACTGGAGATAACCCAGAGCCCTCTTACTGAGCTATATCCCCACCTCTTTTTATTTTGTATTTTGATACAGGGTCTCACTAAGTTGCCCAGGCTGTGTTTGAATTTGCGAGTCTCCTGCCTTAGCCTCCCAGAGTGCTGGGATTACAGGTGTGTGCCACCATGCCTGGCTTCAGTTGTATTTTATATGATGCTCACTTGTACCTCAGAACTTTCATGCTGTTTGTTACTTCCTACTTGGAATACTTTCTTTTCTTGCTTTGTCTTTCTTGCTTAGTTAACATCTGCTTATCCTTTTGATGTTCGTTCAAAAGTCCTTGTTTCAAAGAAGTTCTGCCTTAGGGCTGCGGTGATAGTTTTAGCCTTGCTAACTAGCATTTGACCTTCTAACTAAACTGAAAACTGCTTAAAGCCGGGATCCTGGAGTATAGAGCTTACCAGTGTTATGTGTCTGAATAGCAATGAGTACTTACTGCACTCTTCTCTTAGCTCTAATATGCTGCCTCGGAGACGCGACATGTTATTAAAGATCATCTGTGTTTAGAAATGGCAGATTACCGAAAACTTCTTGGTATTGAATCAAATGTGATTGACGGGGAGTGTAATATAGCTTAGCGTCATTGGTCCAGTGTGGGTTGAAAATGAACTTTGTAATTCTCAGTGGACATTCTGTGTGAAGTTGTGAGTCCAGGTGGACTCTGCCCCAAAGGTTCCGATTCTGAGTCAAGGGAGAAGCAATGTGCACTGATTTTATTCTGGTTGACATGAGGCTGTGTAAATGACCCAATACGTTTAGTTGCGTTAGTATTTAACTTCAAAAGAAAAAGGCAAAAGATTGACTAACTCTTTTGTTAACTGGCAGTTAATTTTGTCAGTATGTTTACCTTTGAAAAAGTATTTCCTGGGTAAAGTTAGTTTTTTTTTAATGTTGTTTTGAAGATTAAAGAATGGATGCGAAAGTATTTCTCGATACCTTTGCAGTTTATTATTATTAGTTGTGACATTAGTTAAATAAGTTCACACTTTTCATTCTGTTTGCACCTTCCAAAGTGGCAGTAAAATTAGCCTTGACCCTAATTGTTATCCTGAGAATTAGATGCAGTGGTAATGTGTGCACACATGCAGAGCCCAGTGCACAGAAAACCTTGGAAGAAGTTCATTCAGTTTTATGTTAACTGCTGTTGTTTCCACATTTTTTTAAAAGTTAAAGTGTTTTTATTTTTAAGTCATTATAGAGAATCTTAAGTAGGATTCAAGGTCTTTGTGACTATTGGCATTTTCATTAAGTACTTTATGCTTCGATTACCCTCCTATAGAAAGGATAAATGATGTTTGTACACCTAATTCAGGATTTTCTTCTTCTCTTTTGGTGTTTTAAAGAGTCACACAGAAAACATCAGAATGGACTGCTAAATAGAGTTGCATAGTCTTCTTAAACCTTTTAGAACAAAACATGTATTCCAAAATTTATTTCTGGAGTGGTTAGGATCAGTTTTTAAAAGGACTGATATCTGCTGCTGCTAGAGTCGCCTCATTCCCTTACTGGCTCTGGAGCTTGGCGAGCAGCAGAGGACTGTTCCCTTCTGTGATGTAGTCTGTTGTGACGTGAACAAAACATGATGGGCGACTTTCTTGCACAGTACCTGGAAAACAGGGCAGACCCCTAAGTACTCATCAAGTTTGAAGGTCAGTAAGAACCAGAGCTTGCTCGTTTATGAAATATGACACTCATTGTGTGACTGTGTAGGAGCACTGTGAACGTGAGCGATCAGAACAACAAAACACATTGAGTGTAGATTCAGGTGCAGCCTCTCACTGTGGCTTTGTGGTTCCACTGCTGCTATAACATTTTTAGTGCTCTGTGCTGTCTATTTGCAAAAATGACTCTGGGGTGCAGTAACTGACACTAAAATAAATGTAACATACATTCTTTTCCAGATTTACCAAAAATTTATCTCCTGACAAGATAAATCTAAGTACCCTTAAAGGAGAAGGTGAATTGAAGAATCTGGAGCTGGATGAAGAGGTGCTCCAGAATATGTTGGATTTACCCACATGGCTTGCTATCAACAGAGTTTTTTGTAATAAAGCATCCATTAGGGTAAGACTTTGATACCTATGGAGGGACATTTTTAACTTCATCTCTATCTTTTGAAATAAATACTGTGTTTTAGATAATTCTTTAAAGAAACATTAACATAATTTAGAAAAGTGTGCCTTTTAAATGTAATTGAAGTCATATGTTAATATTTTAATAATTTATAGATTTTAATTTTGTCTAAAATTTAATTTTATTAGGATTTTAAGTAAATTAATTTACTTAATTTTAAGTGAGTTGTCAGTTAATTTGTTAGTAATAAAATAATTGCTTCATTGTGGCACGTATTCAAAGATAGTTTTTTTCTCTTTTTGGTTTTTTGAGGTAGAGTCTCAGTATGATAGTTTTTTTTCTTTTTGGTTTTTTGAGGCAGAGTCTCACTATGTAATTCATGCTGGCCTTGAACTCAAGGCGATTCTCCTGCCTCAGCCTCCCAAGTGCTGGGATTACCTGGGGATTATCCTGCTGGGATAGTTTTTCATGGTGTTTATTGTCAAATGGCAGTAAGTACTTTATTTCAAAGGAAGACATAAGTTGTTTCTTAAGGTACACATTATACTTTTGCTAAGAATTTTGACACTTTTCCTCATTTATTTCATTGTCACTTGAGTATTTTAAAGTTTTTAATTTACTTAACAACAAAAACAAAATAAAAAACAAAATAAAAAATAATTTACTTATCATTAAACTTACTTATTATGAATTATTTTAATTTTGAGTCATACACGTCAAATTGTATAGCTTAATTGGTCTTGAAGACTGAGCTTAGTTTGAGAGTCTGCTTAGAAATACTGGATGCTAATTTTTTGCACAAAATTAAAATTTGACTTTCTAAAGTTTCCTATTCCTTTGATGTTCATTTTCTATTTTGGTTCAGTCTTCCATAAACTCAAATACCTACATAGAGTTGACATTTTAGTGTTTGAACATTTTTCTCTTCCTTTTCTTGCTTTTTTTTTTTTTTTTTTTTTTTTTTTTTTTTTTTTTTTTTTTTTTTTTTTTTTTTTTTTTTTTTTTTTTTTTTTTTTTTTTTTGAGACAAGGTCTCTTATGTAGTTCAAGCTGGCCCTGAACTCATAATGATCCTCCTGTCTTGTCCTCCTGAGTGCTGGAATACAGGTGTGTGCCCCCACTCCTAGGTCTAGGAACTCTTATTTTAAATTATTATTATTAAAATGTTTTTTAAGGATTGGGAAAAATATAATCAGAAGTATTTGAAGTTTTTATTTAAATAGTTGGTCAAGAAAATACAGCTGTTCAATTTATTTTGCAATTTAAGAAAAAAATCATCTGATAGAATTTGGTGTTTGTCACTAGAACTATTGATTACTGTCTTACATTACTTTTAATAATTAATTTTAAAGAAAAACTTTTTATTTGTAGATCCCATGGACAAAACTGAAAACACACCCTATCTGTTTGGTAAGTTCTGAAATAAACTTCAGAAATAAACATATATGCAAGTTATCTCTACTCTTGTTTCATGAAAATTATTTCCCAACCATTAGCTTCCTTTTATTTTGGTTGCACTTGGTTTTTTGCTGCCCTTATATGAGAAGTTTGAATTTCAAAATGAGAGGATATTTAAAGTTTTTTAGGTCTAGAACAGTAATGATGAAGCTCTTAGAGCTTTTAATAATACAGATAGCCTGCTACAGCATACGTGCCATACATCCCCACCACTGGTCTAGAACATTGTGTTATAATTTGGTTTATTTTATTGTGTCATTTAGCTCTGGTTTTTTTTTTTTTTTTAATTTGTTTATTTTTGTTAGTGGATCGAACGCAGGGGCTAACACATGTTAGGCAAGCATTTTATCACTCAGGTACATCCCCAGCCCTTTTAATTTTTTTTTTTATTTTGAAATGGTCTCACTAGTTGCCCAGGTGGACCTTGAACTTGCCATCCTCCTGTCTTAGGGCCCCAAGTGCTGGAATTAAGGCAAGGTGTGCACTACCATGGCCAGCTGTATCACTGAACTTTTTATTGGCATACTATGGAACATACTATGGAACTGTTGTTTAATAACATTTGATCCAGACTTTCTGTGTTTTTACTGTTACTGATATAGTGAATTAAGTACTATGTTCTTTAATGTCCTTTGCTTTTTAAGGAAAATTGAAGACAATTGATCATTTGTTGATTCATTTATTCTGTAATTATTTTTTGGCAAATTCAGGGATTGAACCCAGGGCTGTGAGCATGCTAAGCATGTGCTACCCTGAACCTCTACCCTGTACCCCATTCCGTAAATATTTGTTGAGCGCTGGCGTTGTACTCGAGAGAACTTATATGTTAATACAAACTAACTGAACAAGTACACAACTAAAACAATATAATTTCAGACAATAATAAATATGTATATGAAGTATGAAGTGAAGAATGACTGTAGTTGTGTTAGTGATAACTACCCAAGGATATGTTTCTTTAAGAAAAAAAATACTACCCTAAGAAAGAACTTTTCTTTTTGGAACTGTTTATTTTTTCATATTTCTTGTTTACTTCATAATTTTCTGGTTTTTTTTTTTTTTTTTTTTCTGTTTTTGTTTTCGAGCCAGGGCCTCACTATGTAGTTTAGGCTGGAATTGAACTCACTGTGTAGCCCACGCTGACCTTGAACTCACAGTGATCCTCCTGCCTCAGCCTCTTTGCCGGGATTACAGGTGTGCACCACCATGCCGAGCTACTTCTTAATTTTCTTAATTTTATGGCTGATATCTCAGGTCTCAGATTAGGATAACCTCTTTAGGGATGGTTCAGTCTTGTTAATATATAATTTATCAATTTGTAGTGTAAATACAGTACTTTGGGGATTAGAGACTACACTTTCATAAAATTTGATGATTTTCTCAGTGAATGGCTACTTCTGAATGTTTTCTCCCATACTCATAGAATATGCACAACTTTTTTTTTTAACAGATAAGAAGTGCTTTGAGATGAGGCTGAGTGCTTTATTTTCCTTTTTTTGCATTTGTCTTTTTAAATTTTTAAAGGTACATTTAAAATGACTTTGCTCACTTATTGTATATTTTGCTCCTGCAGAAAGTGAAAACAATTTTAAATATACTTTCATAATACACATAAAGTAAAACATCTAATGAATTGTTTACATTCTTAACATTTTTATTAGTCTTTAGATAAAGTAATAATGGAGATGAGTACATGTGAAGAGCCTCGAGCCCCTAATGGCCCATCACCAATTGCAACTGCTTCAGGACAAAGGTAAGTCCTTTCTGTTACCCCGTATGACTGTCACAGGGAGGCTTCTTTTTTTCCAAGCCATTATCTGCAGTAACAGGATGCAAAGAAAATTAAATCTCTTTACCTCAGTCTCTGTCAATTTCAATCACTTTTCCCATCAAACATTTTACAGGTTTAGTTGTATATATTGCAAAACTAGCAGAAATTTTTAAACTTCTTTCCTTCATCTTGGTTTCTTTACTATTAAATAATAATGACTAATCAAGCAATGATTAACGACAATAGCAGCAGAAAGTGGAAGCAGAAGAGCTTAGTTAGTTAGGCATTCTATAAATCAGATAATCTCTTAGTTTCTGAATACATTAGTTCTCCCTTAACTGTCATTTCACTTTCTGTGGCTTCAGTTACCTGTAGTTAACCACAGCTCAAAAATATTGTCTGGAAAAATTCCAGAAATAAACAATTCATGGATTTTAATTTTGTGATATTATGAGTAGCATGAAATTGTGAGCTGTCCAGCCAGGGATGGGAGTCAACGTTTCTGTTCAGTGTGTCTGTGCTGTGCAGGCTGCTGCCTGTCGGTCACAGACGGACCATCAGGTCACTGAACCTGAGTTGTCTGCCCCATTTGATCTCACAGTGTAGGCATCGTTTCATCTCACATTATCAAAAAAGAAGCTTTAGTATACTACAATAAGGTGATGTATTTTATTGTTGTTATTATGGGGTATGATCAAATGTATATTTAGTTTTTAAAAGTTATTACACTAAAATACACATTAATCTCCCTCAGAATACTCCTTTTCATTCCGAGCACACTTACCTCATCATTCTTGCCACTTTCTTTTTTTCTTTTTTCTTTTGTAATTTAAAAATTTTTATTAGTACATGTTTGCAATTCATGCACTTCACAGTCATCTTGGGGAGTGGTTACGTGTACATATTGCAACTTTCTTTTTAAATCCCCTTCCCTTTTTCTCCCACTCCCCCCCTTCTTGCCACTTTCTTAAAGCAGTTCTAGAAGTTCTGTTTTGTGGGTGTCTTTAGTTATGCTGCTGTGGCTGCCTTGATGTCCTGAATCAATTCAAAATGTTTACCTTTTATGGTCTTTTTTGGTTTTTTTTTTGGTGCTGGGGATCGAACTCAGGGCCTTGTGCTTGCAAGGCAAACACTCTAACCACTGAGCTAAATCCCCAGCCCCCCTTTTATGGTCATTTTGACTTTAGGGAAGAGCCAGAAGGTATACAGTGCCAGATCTGGTGAATAAGGTGAATAAGGTGAGTGAGGACACAGCTTGACGTTTTTACAAGCCTGCCTTTCTGTTAGATAGCACTTGGCAGCAGCATTCACCATATTTTTTGATCACACCTCCTAAAGACACCTAGATTTCAGGTTTGCACTTAGTGACATGACCTGGTAGTGTGGGCTCTGGTCACTGACTCAGTTTCCTCCTCTAAATGACAGGTTCTCCAGTAGGGATTGTAGCATTCATTCATTCATTCATTCATTCATTTGTTTTTGGTGCTGGGGATTGAAATGCACTGGGGCATGCGCTGTCCCTCTGAGCTCTGTACACCCCCAGCCCCATCTGCTCTAATGCTGTATACATTTAAAGTGTTACAATCCAGGCTGGTAGTGCAGCTCAGTGATAGGGCACGTGCTTGGCATATGTAAGGTCCTGGGTTCAATCCTCAGCACACACATACACAAAACAAAATAAAAAACCAAAACCCACAAATATGGTTGGTTATTTTCAAAAGAGATTCCCAAATAATTATTATAGCAGCATTCTTTCCAAGTCTAGGAATAGTTCTATTTTAAGTAACCAGTATTTGTCCTTCAGATCAAAGCAGCTCTACTCTAGGATGCTAATGAGCTCTTGCTCTTCATTTCTCAATTTTCTAAATGCTGAGTAACTGGCCACTTTGTTTTATAATAAAATTACCTAAGGCAAGCAAAAGAATATGTAAATTACCAAGTGTACACCATTTCACTGAAGGATGACAGCAACCTTTTGAAGCAGATATTTTTATACAGGAGAAACTGAGGTTCAGAGAAATGTAATAGTTCAGTAATAAATTATTACTTTTAATAGTGGTTATATTCTTTTTTTAGTGGTTATATTCTGTAAAGTATTTATTGTGTGTTGATAGTCTATTTGGCTAGGCACTATTCTGTGTAATTTACATCTAAATTATTACCTTATTTAAAAGGCGAGTCTTCTAGCTGGGAACATCTAGCCAGGTGCACACTTGTAGTCCCAAATACTCAGGGGCTGAGACAAGAGGATCATTTGAATATGCAAATTTGAGATCAGCCTAGTCAGATCTCATAGTCAGACCGCATCTCAAAAATACAAAAAGGAAAGAAAGATAAAAGAAGAGTCTTTACTATTTATAAACTCAGTAACAACAGCAACAAAATGAGTTATCTGAGGCTTAGAAATTTAAGTAATTTATTCATTAGTATAGTAGATGAGAAGAGCAAAGCAGGTTTGGGGAGGGATGTGGATAATGGGTTCACGTGCAGGCATGTTGTGAGAGGCACTCAGATGGAGATACCTGAAGTCTTAGCAGGAGATCTGGATGGAGACGGGAAATCTAAATGATGGAGCAATGTGCTGTTTGGGCAGACATCTTCCCCCTTTCTACCAGTGTGTGCTGATAGATACTGTGATGCTCCTTCTTCAGCATGATCTCTACCTTCCGACCTCTCTATGCCTTTGCTCACACTTTCCTCTACTGGAAGATTTCCCTTCCTTTGCCCTTCTTTCTGTGGAAAGATGTATTTATCCCTAGTTATAAGCAGTTTTTTTCTCCCATCAAGAATTCTGTTGATTCTTTTTTAAATTAAGTTCTTGATTACACCTTGTCTCAGGTTACAGTTACTAGGATATATGTTTTTTTTCTTTCCCCAAATAGCTTGTGAGCTCTATAATGCTACAATCAAATTTTAGTTTTCTTATGTCTCAGTATCATTCATGTGGGATAATTATGTATTGGATCGAATTAGAGAACATGAATTTTTCTCTTCTTAAATTATGACATTATAGTCTAGTTGGACTTTGTAACCTTCTTTGTGTTAAAAATTTAGCTTTTTTATTTGCTATCGATCCCAGGGGCTCCCACATGCTAGGCAAATGCTCCACCATTGAGTACCTCTCCAGCTTTTTTTAATTTTATTTTTTGAGATGACTCTTCGTAGTTGCCCAGGCTTGCCTCAAACTTGAAACTCTACTGCCTCAGTTCTTCCAGGTAGCTGAGATTACAAATATGTGCCACCACACCCAATGAGAACATTTTTGTAAATTAACATGTAACTAGTCTAGATTATTGTTTCAACGAAAAGTTGTACTTTTTTAAATAACAAAAATAATAAAATAGTAAAGCAGTTTATATGTGTATTTGTGTGAGAATATTAACAAATAACTTTTTCTCATGATTTCTTTTTTGTTGACTTCAGTACATTGTGTTTTGTTTTGCTTTGTTTTTCCAGTGAATATGGCTTTGCTGAAAAAGTAGTCGAGGGAATTACTGTTTCTGTAAATTCTATTGTCATCAGAATTGGAGCAAAAGCTTTCAATGCATCCTTTGAACTTTCTCAGCTACGGATCTATAGTGTCAATGCAAACTGGGAGCATGGAGATTTAAGGTTTACTCGGATTCAAGATCCACAGAGAGGAGAAGTAAGGATTTATTCCTTTATTTCTTTTTTAAAGTTTTAGTGATAAATAAAGACATTTAAAACAATTATATCTTATGGTTGCCTGGATTCATATACTACTAGATATCCTCATCTAGCCTTGTAAATGTGCCTTTCTCTACATTACACTTAAGCATTTAATTATAAATGTATATTTTAATGCTTTTACTTTATTAAATGTTTCACCTTATAGAATTCATGATCTCTGTTTTAACTTCTCAGCTACTTAACTGAATTTTAAATTTACAAAACTAAAATATATAATTAAAATGCTTTTTTGTCACATGACTCAAGTGTTTTTTATACTGTATGTGAAATTTCTTGGCATATATAAAAATATTAACAGCTTAAAAATGATGAATATACTTATTAAGATGTGTTACTGAATCTAATGGAAGTTTTAAAATTCAGAAGTGAGTAGTGTTACTGAATCTAATGGAAGTTTTAAAATTCAGAAGTGAGTAAGAAATGTTTCTAGAATGCCATGAAAGTTGAGAAGATCTTTTTTGTTTGTTTTTATAAATCCACATTTTTATCATTTTATTTTGCATGAATATGTGAAGCTAATCTCCATGTTCTCTTAGGTTTTGACATTTAAAGAAATAAATTGGCAGATGATTCGAATAGAGGCAGATGCTACCCAAAGTTCACATCTTGAAATTATGTGTGCTCCTGTTCGATTAATAACCAACCAGTCAAAAATCAGAGTCACTCTTAAAAGAAGAGTAAGTCAGCCGTACCCTTTTTCATTCATTTGTTAACTGTTAGAATTGGTAAGAAATTTTAAGTAACTTTTTAGGTGAAATAGTAGCATGAGTGGCATATTAAAACAATACAAAATAAAAGGAGATATAATATTTTAAGGAATATTTGTAGAAAGCCAGTATAATTATGATTCTTCCATTTTTCAGATTTAATATTTAAATTTTCAAAAATTTTTTTTTTGTAAGCTGAGCAGGTTCCGCAGTTGCCCAATATTTATTGAACATACTGTCTTCTACAGTAATTTCATTTCTGGGGCTGAATGAGTAGCTCAGTGTTAGAGTGCTCAGCTAGCATGTGTAAGGCTGTGGGTTCAATCTCCAGTGCTGTCCTGCCACCAACCCCCCAAAAAAACTCAGAAGAAAAGTAATTTCATTTCTCCTGTTGAATCTTACTTAAGAATAAATAAACAGCATAGCCTTCATAATTAGTAATCCAAATTCTTAGTTTTAGTAGTAACTTAAATACGACTAGTAATTTAAATAAATCAGAATGATGATAGTTAAAGGTATCAGAACTTGAGATTCACTGTGGCTTGGATGAAATTTGATGAAGTGATGATGGTTTTTAACCAGGGTCCAGTTAAAGGCTGAACAATAAGCTTTGGATCACTAGGTATAAATAACTATTAAATTGAAAAAAATTTTTTTCTGTATATAGTGCTTAACATAGATGTCCTGAAATGTGGATAAAACATTATTGTTAGGTTTTAATTAATTTCAATGCCCCTTTCTCTTCCAGCATTAGTTAAATTAATATAGGTAATTGTATGATTTGTCAACTATAAATCCAAAATTATGTAAATGCTGTGTAACATGTGCTTGTTAAGGTATGGAATTTGTCAATCTTTTATTATTATACAAGGAGATAATCCGCTCTTTTATGGAAACTCAGTATTTGTTGAATGAAAGTATCCTTATTTAATTTTATTCAAAAACTTTAAGTTTTTATATAAATACAAGTGCATTATAATTTTATTCTTGACATAATTTTGTATATTGTTTTTTCTGACAGTTAAAAGACTGCAATGTCATAGCAACAAAGTTAGTTCTAATACTGGATGATTTATTATGGGTTTTGACGGATTCACAGTTGAAAGCTATGGTACAATATGCAAAATCTCTTAGTGAAGCAATAGAAAAATCAACAGAACAAAGGAAGAGTATGGCTCCTGAACCCACACAGGTATGCTATAAATTAAGAGGTAAAAGGCTTACTTTTTGGGTAGTTTAAAGACCAGAATGATTAGTTGATTTCTTTATATAAAATTGATTATAAGACTAAGAATTTTAAAATCTATGTATCTTATATATATATATTTGATATCTGTATGGAAAATTACATATATGTATCTATATATTGCTCACTTTGTTTGGAGTTTTGTACTAAAGACTATTGATTATGTTTGTTATAATACATCTTTTCAGGAAGCTAAAAAATACAATTTAAAAAATTCTGAAGTAAAAGAAAATGTGAATAACACCTGGGTAATTTTAGGCAGGAAAGGGCATGTTGAGAATTGGGAGCACAGAGAACTAAAACCATAGGAAATTGCTGAAGTTGAAAACAAAACTTCTGTTAGAGTTTTCTAGTGGCTGGGGCAAAAAACAGAGAAAAACATAATAAGCTATTATCACTTTCTTAAAATCAGAAACATTACTGGTTTGTCTAAAAAATATTTGCTGGTCTTTTGCAGTATTAATTTCTGAGTGCTAATATATGAAGGTCCTTGTAGAAGGGACATGGAAAACCCCAATGTGTACTGTCTTTTATCATTTTATTGGAGATCCAATAAATTTCTTATATCTACCTCTAATAAACTTACCGAATATTGTAAAATCATACTTCAGTGAAGCTTTTTTGGAGGGAAATAATAATCATCTCAGGTAAATAGTTGTGATCTGTCTGGCTTGGTACATGGGAGTGGCATATATTTTAGGCTTTTCACGGCATCGTTGACGTTCACTGGCATTGTTCGCTTCCTTTCTGTTCTGTCATAAGGTACTTGGTTTCAGGGACCTCAGAGTGTAATGGGAAGTGAAATAAATAACAAATATTGTAGTTCAGCCTAAATGTCAGAGTAAAGAAATAAAGGAAGAGGAGGTGTGGAAGCTGTGGAAGCACAGAGACATTTTAATTGTTTGCAGAGTTTGGAGAAGTTTTACGACGAGAATAATGAGATTGTAACCTAAAAATGAGTAACATTTCATAGATAGTCATGAAAGAAAGGCATTTCAGAAGAAAAAGAATTTGCAAAAGATGGTATTGTTCAATAACGTGGGATTTTTCTGATAAAGATAAGAAGTTTGGTGTTGTGGGGATGTATTATGACTTTCCAAATTTTATGTTTTAAGGAGATCAAGTTCTACAACTTCCAACTTGATAGGTGCCTTTTCCTAAACTTGATCTGAGAATGTGCTTGCCTTAAGATGTCATACTTGTTCTTCCATAGTGCTCTTATTCTACTTTACAGATGAAAGACATTCTTTTTACTCATCCTTAGTCTATCAGGAATTTTTCTAGGGAGAACAAACCCTGGGAACAGGACAGGCGATTCGACGTACTGCTGTTCATGGTGGAAATTAATGACTGATGACAGTAATAAGTGATTTCCATTTCTTTGTTTTGAACACATTTGAAGGAGAGTCTAATATTTATCAGCTGTTAGATTATTAGAAATAATTTTATGTAACAGGCCACATTGTGAGTCCTAACATGTAACTTGAAGGAGTTTCAAGAATTAAGTCACATTGCTTAAAAAAAAAAAGGAACCAAACACCTTTCTTTTCAACCTACCTATTTATGTGAACAAGGTTTTCTTGAATTTATTACCCTAAAAACAAATAAGTGCTATAATCAGAATATATCCCTCATGGCTAAGCAAGGACTACTGTAGCACTACTATACCACAGACATAAATACTAGTCTGTTGAGGCTTTGAAAGTGGATGGGGAAAACACAAGACAAAGTAATTTTTCTGATTGGAATCAGTTTATTTAACAGTTAATTAAGAAGTTTTGTTTCAGCTCCTGAAGGTCTCGTGACTGTATCCCATTTTTCCATTTATTAAAAACTCTAGACCCTGTTCTTTTTCATCGAGTCTCATGTACTAAGCGTATATTTACAGTATGATTGTACTTCTTAGTGGCTATAATATGTGTAAACATATGTATATATATACACTTTGGTTTCCATAAATATATTTTATTAATAAATTGCTCTAACTTTGAAAATTATTAATTTTTTTTAAGTGTAAGATTAGATCTTCATTTTGGTAATTGTAACGGAAGTTCCATGTTCAGTTCTGTGGCTCATTTGTCCTTATCTCACAGTATACTTACATATACATCCCCGAGCATACTTATATAACATCTTAGGTTATTAGAGGTTCATATGTGTCTTTTCACTTTTACAATATTCTAAGATTTTTCTGTTTTGGCAGAAAAATATTCGAAATCATAACCATTTATCCCTTCTGCTTTCGGGTTTCTTCAGCTACTTAAGTTCAAAGGATATATCATATCTCTTTTTAGAGGCACCAGGGCACCTACAGCATTAAATTAATATCCCGAAAGCTTCTACAAAGCCATGATTTCTTTGCACAGGACTCACAGGACTTACAGGACTTACAGTTATTTTCGTTAGTATTTAGAACTGATATTCAAATAAGCTGTCTTATTTTCCCTAAATTTGAGTGATAAATATGTTATATGAGTACTCAAATATTTATTGAAACATTGGGTTCATGTTCAAATTGTATAATTCTATAGTTTTAAAATTGTAGATTTACTCTTATATAACTCAGAAAATATTTCAGAGAAAGACTGATGTATTGATACAAAAGAAAATGTATTTTCCTTATTTTTTATGACTTTATTAATGCAAATATTTAGGTTTGCTTGTGTGTGAAATTTCAAGTGTGTAACCTGCAGTGATCATGCAGTTTTGGATGTTTTAGAGCTCTACAGTCACTCCATCTACCCAGCAAGTGAAGACACCTCAGGCTTTGAATGCTCCTGATCTGAACGATGCAATTGTGAAACTATTCAATGACTTTGATGTTAAAGAAACATCCCATCATTTAGTGATTTCTCACCTCGATCTGCACATATGTGATGATATTCATGCAAAAGAAAAAGGTATTAAACTGTTTATGTCGAACTATTTTGACCTTTTAAGAGTTGACTACAAAACTGAATTTATATATGTATTATGTAGTATTCTGTAAGATAACATGATAATTTTATCTTTCATATGAATACATAGATGGAATTTATAATTTGAAGCACTATATTTTGGTATAAAATTTTATTTTGCTTAATTAGCATGTAAGCTTAACTAATTGTTAGCTATCAGTGATAACAGTAAAATTAAGTAAAAAAAACAAAACAAAACACTCAAAGACCATGGCTTGAGTTGTAGCTCAGTAGCAGAGTGCTGCACTCATGCACACGAAGTCCTGGGTTCAGTCCTCAGCACGTCAAAAAATAAGGTGTAGACTAAATAGATAACACTCTTAGATAAAATAGACAAATTTCAATTTGTCCTTTGAATTAATTTTGGCAAAATTTTGAAATTGTTTATAAATTAAAATTTAGCCTATATTCCCCTAAAAATTATTTACACGTATGTTTTCAGCCTTGTGGTTAATCTGCCTATTTCTGGACCCTTGAACACATAACACAACTAAGGGGCTCTTTAACATTGGTTTCCCCTGCCCCATCCTCTCAAAATTTGATTAGGAGGCTAAATTCCAGCTTGAAATTTTACTTCTTTGTCTTTAATTTTTGTTCTTCTCATTTATCCTTGTTTAATAGACTCAGATTAGCAGGCCAATCAGGAAGCTACTCTTGGTCATTTTAAAAATCTGTGGTTCCAGAATAGCAGATGCAGAAACAAACCCAGGCACATTTGGCTATCTGATCGTTGACAGGGGGTCAAAAACATACACTTGGAAGACAGATAGCCTCTGTAATAAATACTGTTGGGAAAACTGGCTATCCACATGTAGAAGATTGAATCTAGACCCGTATCTCCCACCACGTCCTAAAATCTAAATGGATCAAAAATTAAATGTTAAAGCAGAAACAATCAGGTAAAACTCTTGAAGTAATAGGCTTCAGCAAGGACTTTCTGCATAGGACCACAGTTGCACAAGAAATAACATCAAAATCATATCTAAATGAAAAATCTACACAGCAAAGGAAACAAACAACAGAGTAAAGTGACAACCTATGGAACAGGGAAATCTTTTTGCCATGTATTCCTGAGACAGAGGACTAATATCTAGAATATATAAAGAACTTCAAAATTAGACCCCTTGCCAAAATGAAAGACCCAGTCAAATAAGAGGTAACTGAAATGAACAGACACTTCTAGAAGAAGAAATACAGATGGCCAATAAATATACGAAAAAATGTTCATCATCTCTGGCCATTAGAGAAATGCAAATTAAAACCACACCAAGATTCCATCTTACTCAATAAAGAATGGCTATCATCAAGAAATCAAATAATAACTAATACTGATGAGGTCATGGAGGGGTAGGGAGGAACCTTTCTATACTGTTGATGGGAATCTACTGGTGCAACCACTATTGAAGTCAGTATGTAGATTTCTCAAAAAACTAAAACTAGAAATTCTCTTTGACTCAGCTATTCTCCTTGACAAAGAGGTATCTTCCTGAAAGAGTTTATAGTGATGCATACATACCATATTTATAGTGGCACGGTTCTTAATAGCTGAATCTTGGAAGTAGCCTATATGTTCATCAGCAGATGAACAGATAAAGGAAATGTGGCATTCATACACAGTGGAGTACTGCTCTACCATAAAGGACGAACGAGTCATTTGTAGGAAAATGGATGTACTTCAAGACCATAATGTTAAGTGAAATAAGCCAGACACACAGAACTAAGTATTTCATAATTTCTCTTATACGAGAAACCCAAAATATAAATAAAAAGCAAAATAAGATATGGATAATGGGAAATAGGGGGATCTTTTGCAGAGGGACAGGAATTAAGAATTGGAGGATGTTGGGAGGAACTGGAAGGAAAGGGGATGAAGAAAGAATTAAGATGTATTATGTAAATGTACCAACTCCCTAAGAGGAATGTAAATACTGTGTACTCCAAACATGTACTAATAAGAATAATAATTTAAATAAGAAAATTCAATTTACGGGTTAAAGAGTAAACTGGTTATTGCTGAAGAGAAAATTATTGAACTTGATGAAACTGAATAAATCTCATAGATTGTAAATAAATAAAGAATATTTGTAATATAGAAAAAAAAAGTCTGTGGTTCCATAGTCTAAGTGCTGGACATTTCTGTTTCCGTGCCAGAGCGCATCCCTGGTTTGCGTATGTTGAAGGAGCCCAACAGGTAGGCTTACTGTAAGAATTTTGGTGAGGATTAGAATCAAGCTGGGGATCTTAGAAGAATAGAGATATTTGACCTGATCAGAAATTATATCCATGAAAATTGCTACTTTGGACTTTTTTAAAGCTGAGAAAGCAAATATTGAGCACTGGATATTTAGCAGTAGAAGTTACCCTGCCTTCATCAGACAAGCAGCCAGGAATCAGCTACCAGATAAAAGGGTGGAGGGGCAAAGGTAAAGATCTGGGGTTTGCAGAGGGATTTGTTGTCTTTTTTTTTAAATATACTTCTGTGTCATTTGTCTTAGCGTTGTCATCTTCTGTTTTAGTGATTTGAAAGGAAATCCCTAAAAGTTAAACCAAACCAAAGTAACAAAATCAGGGGACAAAATTAAGTAGCAATAAACATTTTTATGTACAGAGTATTTTTCTGATTTCTTTTATGTTCCTCACTGTTTATTGTTTTCTTATAGAATGGCTGGATGATTTTACTCAGGGAAATCCCCCCCTCAGGGAAATCCCCTTTGATTTTACTCAAAGTACCTCCCACACTGTGGAGGTTTATAGTCACTTCTGCTATTCAAAATAGAAAAAGTTGTGAAATGGTTTCATAAGTTTGTGAAAAACTGGTAGCAAAACCTCGTGTGACCAACACATTATTATCATCTTCTTTTGCTCACTTAGTATCAATATTTATACATTTTCCTGCAGAGCAACTGTTTTTGGGGGTTTTTTGGTGCTGGGGATTGAACTCAGGGCCTTGAGCTTGCTAGGCAAGAGTCTGCCAACCCCCACAGTGACTGTTTTTTATTATCTCATGCTGCCCCAGAAACTGCTAGGAGTTATTTTACTTTACGTCTGCCATATTAATCTTATTTGGTGTAAGACTTTCCACACTGTGAAACATTGAGCTCCAAAGGTTTTAGATAAGAGATTGTGGATAAATCGGAAGTAATGAATTAGTCTGGGAGTATATACCTTGCTATGTTAGTTTGTACTTACTTCTAGTTGACTAGCCCAGGCTGTTTTAAAATTTCATTTTTTTTTTTAGTTAAACTCATTTATGATCTACCTTTGATCTTACTGTATCTGTGTGACTTTAGACAGTTTACATGATCTAGTAGATTCAGTTTCCTCTTTTGTAAGAGGCAGGATGGTGTAGTGAAGGGGTTAAGAGTTTCTGGGTTTAAATCTCAGCTGTGCTTTATGATCATGGCCTCTTACTCTCTTTGTTCCTCAATTTCTTTATTTAGAAATTGGGCGTAATAATAATAGTACCTATCTCATGGGACTATTAGGAAATGGAATGAGTATGTATTGAATGCGATGTTTGGTATATGGTTAGGATTTATAAGAGTTCTGCTGCTATCATCTATAATCTCTCAGAGGACTGAGATACTAGTTTTTCCTTTTATTTTAGTCCAGTATGTAGCAAATGATAGGGACTCAGTAAGTACTAGATTGAATTGTATTTCTTAAAATTCTGAGGTATTATCTGTGATAAGAGTTATTACTACTTGGACTGTAATTGTGGTGAATATTTTAATGGTAAATGGAATGCTTCTGATACTTAATTTTTCTGTGCTTCAATTCCATCCTTTTCTTTTCCTAGAGTCAAACAGACGTATCACTGGAGGTGCTATGCAACTCTCTTTTACATACTTAACCATAGATTATTATCCTTATCATAAAGCAGGTGTGTATAACCATTTCTTTAAAATATGCAAATCTTTCTTTGAAGTTACATAGCTGAATTTTAATTTTTGTTTTGAGAGGGAAGAGATCAAGAGATCTTTACTGTTTTTCTCCTGGCCATTTTTGCTTTTTTAAACCAAGAAAATAGAATTGCCATAGAAAATTTTCATACCTTTTATGTGAAGATTCATGTAAATTGTTAGAAACCGTGTTAGAAATCGACAATTTTCTAAATAATTGGTTTAAAACTTGTGAAAAATCAGAATGTAGCAGACCTGTATTTGTGCTATTTTGTTAGTTGCAAAAGCAGATTACTTATTCATTGTTTTGGATATTTAAATATATAATTATGGAAATTAAATGTATGATTTGGGGACCTGTTTGCAGTATTTTCTAAATTTTATTTAAGTAAGATTTAAAACATTCTTTAATCATTAAGTATTGATAAGTTCTTTTTTCCAAAGAATAAAAGTGAAAGAAGTATTATTTACAGCTAAATCAAGTAATTTAACCTTAGCACCTATCTCTGCCTTTTGGTAGTACGTGGCTTATTTTTATGACTCACACAAGAACAAAAGTCAAAAAATTACAATGGGTTTTCTGAGACTTGGAAAAAGCAGTAAAATGTTTATTATTTATGTTTCCACCTACCAGTGTTTATCATTTCTCTATCAGTAGCTGACAGAATTTGCAGGTTGTACTGTTTGTTTTTATTTTGTTTGTTTGTTTGTTTGAGACAGGGTCTTGTTATGCAGTGCAGGCTGGCTTTGAACTCACTGTGTAACCAGGCTGGCCTCCTGCAGTGCCCCTCCTGCCTCACCCCTCCTGAGTAACTGGATTATAGGTGTGTGCCTCCACACTGGTTGGTTTTTCTTTTGAAGGGTTTCGTTTTATATCATGTCTGATTAGTGAGTTAGTTATGTATAGCTAAATTTTAAACTGTAGAAATTGTTCATATTTTAAATGATACTTTTATTCACAGGGTGGATTTTATTTCCTTCTTTCCTTCTCTCCTTCCCTTTTTTGCTTCCTTCCTTTTTTGTAGTACTGGGCATTGAACTCAGGGCTGTCACACTAAGCTATATTCCCAGTGCTTTTTTATTTTTTATTTTGAGACAGTCTTGTTAAGTCACTAAGTTGCCTGGGCTGGGCTCCAATTTGCAGTACTCCTGCCTCAGCTTCCCAGAATACAGGGATTATAAGTATGTACCACCACACCCAGCTGGATTTATTTTCTTAACCTTTTTATGTACATATTTCTTTTCTTGGTTATAAAGAAACCTAATAATCTTGATTGTGTGTTTTCCTTCCCCGAATATACATATCTCTTTATAACTGATATCTAATTTGAGAAGTTTTATTGGTTTCTTAAATTGATTAAAAAATAATCGTCATCTTAACAGTTTTATGCGATAGATTATTGTTAGTCACTTTACAACAAATCATTGATGAAAAAAAATTTTTCTTAGTATTTTCTGGGATTTTCTCCAGTGGAGATTTCAGAGGATTGAGCACCCAGTGAAGGTCGACCAATCCTGTGGCTTTGAATTGAAACTTTCAGCACTCTTCTACTGTGGATGGATTCTTGATAGAAACCCCTCCAGATCATCTGCTGTAACCACTCTGTCCCTCTATTCTAAATGTCTTATTCGTATTTTAGATGACAACTGTAGTTTTTTGGATGATTAAAGACTACCTTGAGAAAATGACTAAAATTCACTAGCAACATTGCTATAATAGAATAAATGAAAACTGTGCATTTTTAGTGAAATACCTGTTGCTCATTTTACAGGAGATAGTTGTAATCATTGGATGTATTTTAGTGATGCAACCAAAACGAAAAATGGATGGGCCAATGAGTTGTTACATGAATTTGAGTGCAATGTTGAAATGCTTAAACAGGCTGTGAAGGATCATAATGTAGGCTCACCTTCTACATCCCCAACACATGCCTCTCCCCAGCATACACAAACAGGTATTTGGTGGCATTCTCCTAAGTGTGTGCATAAGTGTGTCTGTGTGATTAAATTTTCTGTAAGCAATAGTTTAGTTTAATATCTAAAAATCTTGTGACTTTCATTTAGACTGACTTAAGCTTCTAGACCAAAGCACTTTTAAGATTACTATAAACAAAAAGAGGAAGAATGGGTAGAATTTTTCAGACTCTTAAATGACTGGCAGGTCTCTCATTTTTAACATTGTAGGGGAGAGACTACAGGTGATAAGAGTATGATTACTATGTAAAAATGGATAATCATCACAAAAATCTACATTTCTGTAATACTTTATAAATTATAAAGTATTTTCATATGTATCTTGTTTGAGAAATTAGTGTTCATTTATATTTCTGTAAGCTGTCTTAATAATAAAAACGTGATTATTAAAAATAATTCTGTAGTAAACTACAAAGAGTTTTTGTTCCCACAGAGAAGGATTCCGCTCTGAAAGGGACCTCCAGAATGTCTACAGTGTTACCTCAGCAATCAAAAGCTA
Organism: Hystrix cristata; assembly: GCA_004026905.1. Taxonomy (NCBI): domain Eukaryota; kingdom Metazoa; phylum Chordata; class Mammalia; order Rodentia; family Hystricidae; genus Hystrix; species Hystrix cristata. The sequence goes on along the minus strand of PVJO010007915.1, from coordinate 536 downwards.
AGCTAATGTCCAGTTCTGTTGTGGTTAGACTTGCAGATTTCAACATATACCAGGTGTGTTTTATTTTTTAATTTAAATAGCACTTTTAGTGTCTCTTAAAAGGTACTATAATAACTAATGCCACCATTTTATTTTAAAAGCATCTTGACCAGTTTTGTGAAATGTCCAAATCAAACAGGGATACAAAATATTAGTTCATTAACGTTTGTTTATGTGGTTGTCCAGATTAGCCAAACTGTGAAGTCAGCAGCATAGTACTTCAGACTGCCAACCCTGTCCAAGACTTCTGATGCCAATTACAAGTTCAGTCTCAAGGGTTTTCTAAAATTACTTTCAGAGGAAGAAGTGAAACTATCGTTATTTGCGGATGACATGATACTCTACATAGAAGACCCAAAAAACTCCACCAAAAAACTACTGGATTTAATAAATAAATTCAGTTGTGTGGCTGGATACAAAGTCAACACCCAAAAATCAATAGCATTCCTATACACAAACAATACACCCACCGAAAAAGAAATAACAAAAGATATACC